>JAGFPH010007872.1:10866-61263 GCA_018207615.1 Philaenus spumarius | reverse complement strand
TCTATTTCAGTTAAAGCATTCCTAATTACACGTCATTTCAATTGTGGTTAGTTCGTCCTTCACTGAACGAGTGTGACCATTTATTTCTTCTTTTAATTAAAACCCATTATTTGATGTAGTTTTTAATGTTCTGTATTTTTTATTTCGTATCGCTAGATGTAATTGATCGACATAGTTGTGTATGTTTTCTACAGTTGTATGTAATGTATGTTTTTGTTTGTTACAGGTGAGTTTATCTGATTCTGCTATTTCTTGCAACATTTGGTGAGTTGAAAATGAACATGTTTAGTGTATATAAGTATGCATTCCAAGTAGTACAAATTGATGTACAGTATTTTGTTTACTATATAGCACCTTCGTGATATTTCTAATCGTTTCCGTAATTTTTAAGAAGTGTTTTATTTCTGTAGATGTAAAAATTTTACCATTTCCAAAACGTTGAAATGCACAGACTTTGGCTAAGGGGCGTGGGGGTATCGTTCTGCTGGGTTCCGGGTCACGCCGGTATACAAGGAAATACTAAAGCAGACCTAGCCGCTAAGGAAGCCACTTCCTTACAGCCTAGCGTGAATAGAGTTATGTCGTCCGACTATAGGCCTATGTCCTTTTTTAAACGAGCCCTGTTTAGACAGTGGGAATACGAGTGGGTAGCAGTACAAGGAAATAAACTCCGCCAAATTAAAGATACCGTTCGGCCATGGATATCCTCAAACCGCCAAAGTTGTCGAGAGGAAGGGGTGGTTTCTCGTCTACGCATTGGCCATTCTGGGTTAACTACGGATTTCTGATGCGTCGGGGGGATCCGCCGCTTTGTCCTTACTGCTAAAATTTCCTTCCAATTAAACACCTACTTTTAGATTGCGAAGCGCTAAAACATTAAGAGGTTATGTCTACCAAATTACATTCGGAGGATGCTGGGTGATGACTCCCAAACCATTAATACGGTGTTAGCATTCCTCCATCGGTTGAATGTAATTGCAAACATTTGAAACAACATACATTTACGTAACTTAAATACCATGTTTAGATTTATTACTTGTTATTTTAATTAGAGTTTTATTTATTGTTATGTATCAGGGCCCTTTACAGCCCTGAGACAAGTTGCTATTGTGTAATTATTGTTGTTATCGTTGTTATTTTATCGTGTAGTGTCTGTAGTGTGTGTAAAATAAAAATTGAATTTGTACCGTGTGTGGTCGTATGTATCTGAATTACTTATTAGGTCTATGAGCATTATGCTAATGCTCTTCGTTTTCCAGGCGATGGAACCACCCAGGTTTTTCGCCTTTACTAAACGTTGAATTACTTAATCAAGATATGTTATTAAATAATGGTGTTTAATATCGTAGTAGTGACATCTTCGCACAACCTAGCGCACCTTTCACTCATTTTGTATGGCGGGAAATCTATTTATTTTACTTATGAACAACATTAGTGTGGTAAAGCAAATAATAATTTATTTATACTGAGTATTTTAAATAATTCAAATATATGTATAATGGGTGTAAAAAAAACCTTTCATGACTTTGGGATATGAATTCTCATACAAAAAGAAAGAAAAAAAGTTCATAAAAACATAGGCCCGAAAACGCTTCGTTTTCTAGATAAGACATCCGCCATTTTTTTGTACAAAATAATTAATATCTAGGGAACGGTTTGATTGATTGAGTTCAAACTTCGTATGAAGTTTAACTTAACAATAATATAGCTCAAGAACAATAAACGATTAAATCCAATCATGCGTTTAAAAATGACGGCCTCCCATACCAACCAGTAAGTACTACAATATTGTATGTACATTTGCTGTCATTATCTTTAACTTAGCTATTATCCTTCATCTGATTGTTTTGACAGTTATACCATCCGATAGGGAATCAAAACGGCTACAAAAAAGGTGTCTTGACATTTTTTGTTAAAATGTACGGTTTTTGAGTAATTTTAGGTTTGACATTTTCCAACAGCCGCCATTTTGAAACGCATGATTGGATTTAGAGGCTTATTTTTCTTGAGATGTATCAATGTTAGGTTAAACTTCATTAGAAGTTTTAAAAATCAATCAGTCAAACATCTATCTAGATAGAATTATTTTGTACAAAAAACAATATAGCGGATATCTCGAAATCGAAGCGTTTTCGGGCCTATGTTTGTATGAACTTTTTTTGCTTATTTTTATCTATAGCATGGCTTCCAAGAGATTATTCTAAATTACCCTGTATATATATATTGGGCGATTCTGTAACGTGCTGAAATAATGCAGGGGATGGACATCTGAATGAAAATAAAGATAAAACTTCCTATAAACATTTGTTCGGAAACGCTTCTTTTACCAGCTATACGCCATTTTGTTAAAAAAACAAAACAATTGTTTATCGGCTTAATCGATTGAATTGGAATTACTGTATACATGTAATTCAAACGTTCAAAAGTAGTTTTTGTAGCCCGTTTGATTTTCTCTCGAATCGTATAACCGTATATACATTATCGTACACAGGATAACAGTAAAACAATCTCCATTAGTGTTCATTAGTTTGATGCATTACACTAATACAGTCTACCACTCTCAGCAATGCAGCCTACACGCTATATGTAATGGATGCTATTTTTATGTTTTTGTCCGGTAGGTTAGACAGTTATACCAAATCAGATCAAACTGGCTGCAAGAACTGCTTTCGAAAGTTTTTAAAAAAAGTACGGTTTCTTAGTTATTCTCATTTAAAATGTTTAAGTGACCGCCATTTTGAAGCGGAGTATCGGAAAAAGTTGATTATTATTTTCAAACTAGTTCATTACATTGATGAGTAACGTACAACATTTCAACTCAATCGGTTAAGCCGTTCTAAAAAATATAAATTAAACAGGTTATTTTTTATAAATCGGCCTTACTATTAAATTATAATATGTCTTGTTTATTTTAATTAGGATGTAACGTAGTGGTCTCTTATTTTTAAATTACTTAATTTATTAAGGGTTTATTCTCTAGCTTTAAGGAAAGTGTAACAATCAACAGTTTTACTATATTTTCACCCCTTGGCAGCACCCGACAAAATGCCAATCTATGATACTTTTTTATGTATGTTGTAAGAAATATATGTAAAAATTTTCAGTTTTATAACTTTAAGGAAAATATAATAATTAATTTTTATTGTTTTAAGGGTTATTACATTTTCACCCCTTAGCAGCACCCGGCAAAATGCAAATCAGTTTACTTTTTCTATAAGTATCTTGTAAGAAATAAATGTAAAAAATTTCAGCTCTCTAGCTTTAAAGAAAGTATAACAATTAATATTTATTCTTTTAGGGGTTGTTTTAACCCTTAAATCGAAATTAATTCTAGCCTATGTTACTGAAGGATAGTGTATAGTTTTTTATTATGAAAACTATTTTATCAATCGGTTTAGTAGTTCCAGAGATTACCCCTTACCGAGCAATTTTGCCTCTTTATAATATTATTAATAATAACCCCAAAGCCGAGATAAAATGTTCAGATCAAATTATTTCGTATATTTTATAACAGCAGTTATAATAAACGTTAAAAGAACCAGCAAGGCTCAGGTGTACACTTTATTAAAACCCTAACGTAAAAGTTAGAAATTTAAATAATCGCTTCAAAGTTTGAAATCAGCTGTTAATGGAAGTATTGGAGCAAACAGCTGTTTTATCTGTTATTTTATTCAATTTGTTGCTATGGTAATAAATGAAAATACTCATGTGATGATTCACCAGTCTAGGGCTTGCCTAAAAAAATTTCCTACTAAATTTACAAATATTGAAATAAAAAGGTTTTTATCAAAATAAATTATGGCCTATGCTACTCTGGGATAGTGTAGCTTTTTATTAGTAAAACAATTTTTTCAATCGGTTCAGTAGTTTCAGAGATTATCCCCCCCCCCCCCTACGTAAAAAACACGAACCAATTTTACCTCTTTATAATATTAGTATAGAGTTAGTATAAAAAGTCAGTAAAAGAAACATTTCCAAATACACATGACCCCTACATTATCTTACCGCATCACAGAATTCACAGTATGAGGCTAAGTAAGTAGTTTCGTATAATTTCCTTCGATGTAATGCAAGTTTTGTTTTAATCTGACAGCGAAATGTTTCCTTCCACCATACAATGATGTACAGCGACGTATTTGTGGTAGCTATCGCTGTTGAATTTTACAAGTTTCTGAGGCAGTTTAAAACAGCATGTTTTTATTTGCCATTGCTAAGGTGCATAATTATTCAATCTTTTAATATAACTTTTAATTCTGGTTATTAAATTACAAAATTATCGTCATTGTTATAAGCGATAAACATAGATTGGAAGATTAAACATATGAAACAATATGTCGCATTTTACTTCATATTTTAGTTTCCTTTTATACTGTAGTGCTGTAAAATTAATATAATCCCTTTCCAATAAAGCTATTTTTAGAACTCACGTTATGCAAAGAAGTCTACCTGTTCCCAGTAAATTCTGCTGACTTGCTGTTAACTTTAACAACTGCAATTAGTTGTTGGATCCGTTACCAAGGATATAATATCCCGGAGACATGTTGTCGTGCTAGTAGTAACATTATTTTCCGCTTTATCGGTTACCACCCTAACATTTCTTTCCTTTGTTGTCACTAATTGGCGTCGTCTCTGTTACGGAACATTTTTTTAAGGTTCAGTATCGTTATTCAGTGACGTGTCCTAGAACGTGTAATCTGTTTGAAAGCTTATGTTGGGTGTGGACGTTTCTATTGAAAACAGTAAAGCAAGTTAGGTGAGGTCACATGTAGATGTTACTTGATTAGCGTAGGCTAAGCGTGATTGGTTATCTATTTATGGTCTCAAATATAGACTTTTATGTACAAGGTCATTGAAATAGAATGTACGCATTAAAATACAAGTCCGGAGTTGTGACAGTAATATTATGCTTTCTGTGAGATCAATTAATTCACGGGTATTCATCATAAACAATACTATTAATGAACTAAATTACAATTGAAAATATAGAACAACAATAGCTATGTGTGCAACATGTGCGCAAAGTGCCACTTTGCTGTAGAGAGAAACGTTTGACTATTTTCTCGAACGCAGCAAAGACACTTTGCGCTCGTGTTGCACATAAGATTTTTCCTACGCTTGCTGAAGCCGAGGCGGCAACTTACGTCTTAAGTTAAAACAACTCTTAAATAGCCTAACTACAACTCACTATCAATAATAGCAATTTCAGGTTAGGAAATAATAAACGAACAATGGAACAGCCGTTCGTTTTATGTTTTAAAGTTAGCACATGAATAGTGTATACACATTTTTGTCTACAATGAAACCACTGCCAAGGGAACGTAATCATTTACTTTGCGTACACGGGTGCGCAAAGTAAATCCCATTTGATTAACACTGCACTTTGGCGCACACGTGCGGCAAACACCTACTTTGGGTTCTGTTAGTAGTGTGACAAGAGCTTCTTTTCATAACAAGCGTAGGACAAGAATATTTATCTTTACGCGTCACAACATAATATTGGCGATCTCACTTGTGTATGGTTTATTGCTGTTAGTGAACTATCGGACACACCTTACTACAAATGGCGCGAATTTACTATGCAACCATACGCCAACAAAACTGCAAGAATAATAATAAAATTAAAATAGCCTGAAATTCTAACATATTTATAGTCTTTTGTCACAGTATGTTTTGTTTACCTGTATTCAACATTTGACAGTAGAATGTAAAACAAGGTCGTCGTGTGCAAAAATATTTACGCCCTACAAACAACATGGAAATCAATCTTAATTCTATTTGCATATCTTCACTGAGGGTTCAGTTATTAACTCCTATAAAACCGAGTGTACGTACGTACGAGAGTTACACAATATTATAGGGCATGATCGTCTAAAACAATTATAATTTTAAAGACATAAGTTCGTTATTGAGCGTCTGTCTAAAATAAACCCGGTTTCAGACGCTCAATAACCACCTGGTTTACCTCATCATTACTTTAACAAAACCTGGATTATACTTTGAGGTTATGTTTAAAAGAAATCGTTACAAGTGGAATTATTTTTACAATACGTTTTGTTTACTTCAATCTTGACAGCCTAAAAACAACTTAGGCCCTCAAACATAAAACTATATTTTAAACTATCCCTATGTTGAGCTATCTCTATCTGAATTGTTGCTATTTTACACTTAAAACTAACGGTAAAATATTAACTTGGCACCTAACAATTAGCAAACAATGCTCATTTTAAATGGCGGTGCAAAGAGTTCGGCAGTATACGAGGCAGAAATGTTTGTAACATAATTTATGTCACTAACATGTAATGCTAATGTTGTAGTAAAATAATTTTAAAATATGCCGTGAGTTGGAAGATAAAATCAGGGAAGATATGAAAAATCAGGGAAATGATTGGAACCCTGTCTTGACTAGGGTCAGTTGACCCATGCTGGGAGGAAGTAGATAAGCGTAACACTATTACAACTTAAACATTAATATTAATAATAGTTGACTGCAAATGTAAATAGATTGTTTTCAGTGTCGTTTGTAATGAGGGAGTCGCAGACGGATAGTTCCTAAAATGCAGCTACCTATACTTGAGTAACATCGATTAGTATCTGGTGTGATTATAATAGTTTGGAGATGAAATCATTAATCGATTTATAAAAAAAAATATTTCCAGCGATTATTTTTACGCATTGATTGATATGAAGAAATTATTACAATGAAACTGTACAAAGATAATATAATTTACAGTATAAACATTATAAAATTTAATAAAATTATGAAAATGTTACATTTTGGTTATTATACCACTGAAGATGGTGACGTAGTTGAAATGACGAGTGTTTGTGGTAATATTGTTCTGTTTAATATCTCATAACTCGAGTGCAATATTTATTTATGGTATGATAAATTAATTTAATACAGTATGATGAGTTTTTGTTAAAAAAACTTATTAATTTGATTAGCGTATAGAATGTGTTAAAAGGATACAGTACTTTTGCTCGTGGAAAGTAATAATGCGGACAGTTTATTAAGAACTACTTATTGTTAAGATTGTAATAGGTCCATTCCATGTGAAATCACCAGAGGCCAAAACCTCTATGTCTCAGATTTACATGATTGCTTGTATATTAGTAATTTACCAACTAAATAATTTTTTTTCATATTTTTTACTCCAATAGTTTTTTTAAATATTTATTTTTGAAAATTGCGGAAAAAGCCAATTTTGACAATGTTTTGGATCACAAAAATGCTCGTAAATACACAACCGACGGTGCTAGAGAGATGTTTGAGTGTTCATTTAAAAGCTTATTTTTTGGGCTTTCATTTGATATGTGACATGTCAACTTAAAAACAAAACAAAACTTTTACTTGTTTTTCACAATTTTGAATTTTGAAAACTTAAAAAACACCATCATTTTAGATAAAACAAACAAAACAAAACAATGTATGTTATTCTGACATATATTAGTTACATTCATGCCAAATATCAAGGTGGAGAAATGATGGGATCACGAGTAAATAAAATCTGTATATTAGGTAGGTGTTAATTCATCGTGTATAATTATTAGAAGAGAGTAGTAAACAAATTTTCACTTTAAATGTTATATATTTAACATATAGATTTTATTTACTCGTGATCCCATCATTTCTCCACCTTGATATTTGGCATGAATGTAACCGATATATGTCAGAATAACATATTTAAAAAAAAAAATCTAAAATCGTGTTTTTGAGATATTAAAAATTTTGAAAAAATGTAAAAAATTTGTTTTGTTTTTAGGTTGTCATGTAAAATATAAAATGAAAGCCCATACAAAAAACTTTAAAAAATGAGCTATGCAACATCTCTCTAGCACCATCGATTGTGAATCTACGAGCATTTTTGTAATCCAAAACATTGTTAAAATCGGCTTTTTCGCAATAAAAAAAATCCGGTATTAAAAAAACTATTCGAGTAAAAAATAAAAACAAATTTGATTTGTAATGTATTTAGTTGGCATAACTAATACACGAAAAATCTTGTAAATCTGGGCCATAGAGGTTCAAAATTTGTTTTTCATTGGGCGATTTAATACGGAATGACCCAATAGTATTTATTTTTAAAGACTAATTAGTAAGTTTTTGTGTAAGGTTAGTGTTACTTTCATCTAGAATTGTTGTACTAAGTTTACTGATTAAATGCGACGTTTTTAATTATTTTCATAAAGTTTACAAACGACCATCTTATAATCTAATTTAAGAAGAAACTGACTATCTGTATCGTTACCACGTGTGCTTATACAAACTATCAATTCTAAACTCGAATTGCAGCGACACATTTAAAACATAAATATACAAGTACTAGCGAAAGAAGTACAAGGCAAGTTTTGCATTTATTTTCGTCTTCCCCTTGAGTTGCGTATTAAATCGGAAAACTTAACTCTAATTGGATATTTGATCACTTATTGCATTCAGCATGACTTCAGGCTTAGACTTGTGACTTTTATTTAACCTTTTTATACAACTTCTCTCTCTGGATTTTTATGTAGATTTTCCTTATCGTGAATCTATTTTAAACGCCAGCTTCTGAATATATTCTGCACAACTATCTAACAGTATTAGTTATAAGTTAGTGAAACAAGTGTCTACTATTCAGATTTTTACTAACTCTACGAATAAGCGGTAGGTTTATCAAGATTATATTTTGAAATTTATTGTTTATGAATATACGGTGTTTGAAAAGTCTGGGACCAGCTTAATATCTCAAAATGTAAGAGTCCTATAAGATAGAAATAAAAGCAGTTATTCACAACCATAAAAGACCCACTTTTTGGTGAGTTTGAAATTTTTGTCCGCCATCTTGGAATTAACTTCATTTTTTTAAATGGGAAGGTAGGTGGTCTTGTAATACATCATTCCGATGTAAAATCCAGCAAAAATTTTAGATTTTTCGTTCTAGAATGATTTTTTATTCTTGTTTTATCGAAGAAAAAATAAGGAAATTTTCCTGTACATTTGTTTTTTACGCGACCTTATTGCTCGGCTTGTCCCCCTCCCCTAAAATCAATTAAACCATAAAATTCCATAAAAGTACCCGGTTCAAATCTACTTGGGACAACTTTTGATCCGTGGTCATCGGCCGGGTTGCAAACTTGTGAAGCAGTCTATCCGAGAGCTCAAGGTCGAGTTGTGAACTCGCAAAGCCCAGTCTATAATCAGAGGCTGCAAAGTTGAAGTTGAAACTAGCTAAGCGGGTTTTTCCTTTGTGAGCTGAACGAAGCAGCGCGTGAGCCGAGGGGCGAACACATTCTACTTTTATTCGTTTCTTACACGCAGACAGCTGTTCAGGGCCTTCGTGAGTACACAAATTTCCCAAAAAGTTGGTTTAAATCCTAAATCATATAAAATTAATTGCAGCTGCGTGATAGAATTTTATTTAGTCCTTCATTTCTGTTTTGATTCGGTCCAAACAGTCAAGCCGTGTTTATGCCACCAATGCACTCCATCATTCGTTGCACAAAACTGTCATACAACTGATCTGTATTTATGATTGATAATCCGATGATTGAATTGTTAATAACATGAATGTTATGCATTAGCGTTGATTAGTAGTATCTACGGATTTAATAGTAGGAAATAGGTCGATGACGAGCGACGTGTATCAGCGTGTTTGTGATCAGTCACTGCTACATATATCATCAGTAAAGATGTACAGTAGTAAAAATAGTAGAATGTGTAAAGTGAACTGGCTATGCTTCCGTCGCGGTGTTGCTAGAAACATAATGATTAATTTTCCTTCAAATGACTTAAAATTTCTCTCTTGAGTCCGATATTTCCCTTCAAAAAAATAATTAGAGTTTAATTAAGCTAGTAGTATAAGTTTCAATAAGTGTATAGAGTTTATTTTTATACCTTGTTTACAAAAAAACATATAGTTGGATATTAGGCTCTCACACTATCATGGGCTATATTTTATTAAACATCTTCTAAACAAGTTATTTTACAAGAATATTTTATAGTGTTATGATACGTCTGTTATAAAAGATTTCTACAATAAGTGGTTACATTTTAGAAATTTGTTCGTAAAACTAGAATTTACATCAATATAATGGAGGAAAATAAATGTCGTCGGTCACTTGGAACAATAGAAATCAGTTGTAACAGAACGGAAAGAACTGCAATTGCTGTAAAACTAACTGTGATTTTAATATGCAAGGTTACATTTGTAAAATTTCCCTTCATTCGCTAGTAAAATCTGATTAATTTACCTCCTAATTTATTAGCCAAAAATCTTCGTTCCAAAATTTCCCTCCATCTAGCATCACTAGTCCGCCGTTTTGTTTGTTTTTTAATAACGAGATATATTTCCAGAAGGAATAAAGGCAACGATACCCAATTCTGCAGAACATTAATTTCTAATTTTTTGAAAAACGTAATTCAACTGTTTTAGCACCGTTTGCTTTACTTGCGTCCTCCTACCCTCAAACTACAGAAATTGTATCTGGTCTCCCTAGCCTAGATTCCCTAGACCAGATTTATCCCTATCCATCTTCTGATCAGGAAGACGCAACGTTATCTACTAGGCTAAGGCTTGATTAAAGACAACTGACAAATTCAAAACTTCAGTTACTTTACTATCGGTATAAATATTACGTGTAAAGTGAAAGATAGTTTATCAGTACCATCTAGGAGTGGTTATAGGAAGTTTGCTTGGTTGTTCTTAAGTTTGAATCTGTATAATTTGTATTCGTGAGAGGTTTATTTTGTTGGTTAGGCCCTTTTTGTTAGACACCATTGATATTGTCGGTTGGTACATAATAAATCTAGCCTTTTAGTAATTTAAATAAACGGTATCAGGAAACTGACACATACTTTCTCCCTCATTATAGGAACTTAATTTTTTATTTTTAAGAGTAATTTTCCCATAAAAACCCTTAAAATAACGGAAAAACCAACTTTTCTCAAAAACGGCTCGAACGATTTTGATCAAAATTTTACAGTTTATAGTACTTTAGGTCCCTAATAAACTATAAAATTTTAATCAAAATCGTTAGAGCCGTTTTTGAGAAAAGTTGATTTTTCCGTTATTTTAAGGGTTTTTATGGGAAAATTACCCTTAAAAATAAAAAATTCACAAAAATGAAAAAAAACGCCTGGAGATACCGTGGATTAATACCTCCATACCAAATTTCATCAAAATCGGACGACTGGTTTAGGCTCTAGGTCTGATAACATCCACACAGACACACAGACACACAGACACACACACAGACATCACTCCGAAAACCACTTTTTTAGGTTCAGGGGGACCCAAAACGGATATTTCCACCAAAAACTCAAACTCGAAAATTTTGACGAATACAATACTTTCTCCATATACTATGGTATAGGGGGAGAAAGTAAAAATCATTCAGTTTCAGATTTTCAACTTAATTTTAGATTTTCGATGCCAATGCCAAAAGTAGGAAATTAATTTAATCGGAAATGTTAGAAATTATGACATTGTCTTGTGCAGAACGACCAGGTGGAATATTTTTTTAAAATTCCTCACTATTTCGCCGGTGTACTCTCTTCCACACCCTTTCTTGTTTAACTTTTTACTTTGTTTTTCGAATAACGGTTCTCTTGTTGTGATATTTAATTTGTTTTTTCTACAGTTGTTGTTTAATAAAGTGCGTTTTCCACCCTCACAGCAGTGCGCAAACTAAATACACGTGTTCAACGTCAAGTAATTATACCTCTTTGTTTTACTAAACAGCTGGAGTGCGGTAAAGTAATACTTCCAGCACTCCAGATGTTTACTTTGCGCACTGTACGCAGAGTAAACAGCTGATGTAGTCTATGTTTTGAAAATTTGGATTGTTATGGAACTAACCTCTGGAAAACGATCCTTTTAAAAACTAAAACACTAATTTAAAATGTAGCTGTAGGAAAAACGTTGCGTGTATCACGGGTGCAAAGTTTAATTTGTCACAGTCGATAAACCTGTCAAATGTTTATATCGATCGACAAACGTAACTTTGCATATATAAATAACTATCTTGTTTCCGTGAAATACTGCTCACAGTCCTGTTTGATGACTCTATTTCTGTTTGGCGGTGACGATCGTTTCGTTTGTGTTCGTAAATTGTGATTAACAATTTAATGTTGTTTTGACGTGCATTAAATTAAATGCAAAACATTTTAATAATATAATCGGTTTGACAATGCCTGAGAAATAGGCGAAGCGATCGTCACCGCCAAATAGAAATAGAGACATCAAATAGGACTGTGAGCAGTATTTCACGGAAACAAGGTATTTATTTATAATAAATCCAGTCCAGTAAGGCAAAAAACAAGTTAATCGTAACTTTGCACCCTACATACACAAATAACTATTTAAATATTTTCTTAGTCTGTGTATGCTGCTTTGTGAATTCCCGTGACTGGCAAGGTCGCCAAGACTCAAATAAATTTGTAGTATTAAACCGTACAGTATTCAATATACTACTAATTATTAAAACGATAGTGATTTAACATTTTTGAGTTGCCTACTCTCCCCTTTGAAAATCGACGACTTTTAAAAATGTAGTTAATATACTAATAACGTTTATGCTTCTATCAGTTATAAAAATTAAATCAGTCAAGGATTGCCTTAATAACGCTTATAAAAGATTATACTTGTCCACACGGACATTGTGCGCATGTGCTTGAGTGGTTTATTCTAGTTAATCACGAGTCGATGTATTTATAAACAGGTATTGCATGCTACCAGCTTATTCTATCTCTCACTCCCTCCCAAGTCAACTTAATTTCTTTTCCCGATAAAGAAGAAGGTTACACAGTCGTTCATATTGTTTATAGTAATAAAATGACTGAAAAAATATTTGAAAATCCCAACTTACATTTTTGAAACGTAGTAATTTGTTCCAAGGTAAGGATTACGGTTGGGCTTTTGGGCTCGGTTTGAAATGTTGGAAGAGAATAAAAGCAAGTAAAATATTTATGACTAACATTGCTTAGGGTGTTTGAGAATAAAGGAGTTTTTATTTCCGCGTACAATAGAATTGTGTACATATTCAAACAGTAAGGCCGGAGTAAGTTTTACAGGATAAAAGGAAAGGTGGGTAGGAGTTGTAATGAAAGTATTACGAGAAGTAATATGAGCAGAGTAATGGAAGTATTATGGTAAAGCATTCTTGTGTATGTTTTAGAGTCGGAGGGAATAATAACGGATAGTGTGGCGTTATCGGCTTCTTGATCAGTAGTAAGTGCCAAGTGCATTATCATATCAATAGTGACAGGAAATAAAATTATGGTAGATAATGACTAAAACATCCTAGTCACATTTTATGAATGAATTGCTGACCTTTTTGTAAAGGTTTAAAAAATACTCGTTTTTTGCGATTCACTTGAATATGTATATACTAACTGTTGGGTAATTTAATAGTGATTATAGGTACTACATAAATACATTTATAATACTTCATGGATCAATTGCCTAAGTTTTTCTTTCTTTTTTTTTAAATGCTACCATTTGAAATCCAATTTGTTGACAGCGATATAATGTTGTTTCCGTGAGAGTCAATCAATCCTTTTTTAGGTATTAAAACTTTCCTATTATTATTCATTGGGAAAGGTATAATACTTGGAGTTGGGTTTTTTCAATCAATCCTTTTTTAGGTATTAAAACTTTCCTATTATTATTCATTGGGAAAGGTATAATACTTGGAGTTGAGTTTTTATATAGTGGAACTCTGTATTTCGATTAAAGGGGGTCAGACAGTTAAGAGCTAGTTCTGTATAGCATAGTTCAATTAACACGCACTAGTTGCCTCCTGAATTTTGTAAATTATTTTTAAGGCGACAACCATCGCCTGATCGTATTTTGTACTAGATAAACAAACAACATCCATGGTCTTTACCCGGGTTTGAGCTAGGGACCTTGAGCTTTTCATTCAGGTCAGGGCTCTATAACAAGGGCTATACCATTTTGCTCATTTACGGTGACCCAGTATCGATCGCCTATGACGTCACCATGCTGACACTACACCAGCTGGTAATATTTCAGTAATGTGCGCGCTGTCGTAACTTGCTGTTGTAACTCGATGGAAAAGCTTCAGTAAAATGAAACTCAGATATTCTTAATCTACATAAAGTACGGATTCTAACAGTATAAAAAACTTTTATTTTAACAGGTATTTCGAATTTTAATAATTGAAAATATTTGAGAATTATCACTGACTGACATGGAAAAGTTACTAAGCGAGGAAATTTGTTATTTTTGTGTTATAAACAAACTTCCAGCGGGAAAGTTATAACAAATGAATTGATCTAAACTTTTCAACCATTGGCTGTAAGTTTTCTATTACCATTACAAAAACAGTTAGTGGTGGTAGTATTTATTTTTCGACCTGTTTGCAATAAAAAACAGTAACTTTTATAAGTAAAGATTAATATAGAACATTACCTGGGAATACATGAGGCTAAGAGGAAGGCTCATGGCTATCGATAGAAGCCAAACAAAGACAATCTTCAAAGTAACTCGTCGTCTTGTTTTGTTTCTACCGAATTTCATCGGATAGCGAAGGCTTAGGTAACGGTCCACGCTGATCGTACAGAGGTGCATAATGCTGGCCGTGCAGAACAGAACATCCAGGCAGATCCAGGCCAAACAGTATACAGGAGCTAGTGGAAAGAATCCTGGAACAAATAGATACGCTGATTTAGACATTTATTTGAATACATTTTATATTATTTAACATTCCATTTAAGATGTAACCAAACTTAGGATACAGGGTTCCTTTGGTCAGATAGGTCAGGGAAATTGTTTCATTTCACGAGTCCATGATGATGGAAAAATTGTGGTGTCTTTTCTTGATCCAGCTTGCTGTAACACAATCAGATTTTTGTCAAGATGACATCTACTTTTAAAAAGTAATTAAAAGTGGTTTTTTTTTCAAAAGTTCTAAAAAATCCCATACATTTTTTGGTTTTAAATAATATTTTAAGCATATTTTTAAGTTACCGTATTTGGTGATTCTAAAATTCGAGATTTTTAAATAAAATGCTTAATAATATTTATTTTATCCAATCCAGCGAGCCTAGTTTATTCTGGTAAAATCTAATACTGAATTTGATTGTTGAGTGAGCCTGCTAATTGTAGCAATTGTGGTGTAAGTTCAGTTAGGTGGACTCGGATAATTCAAACACTGAAAAGTGAACAATTGGTTTTAATATTATCAATACTAAAAATGTTTATTTTAAATTAAATATATTTGTACTTGGAGTAAAACACTAAAATACAACTGCTTACTATGTCTTAGTAATGTACGCTGTAGGAGGGATAAATGTTTGCAATATAATTTATGTTTCTAAAAGTATTGCAAGTGTTGTAGTAAAATCATTTCAAATATATTTTGTTGGTAATTTAAGCGTAAAGAAATTAATTACTAGAATTCTTTAGGAACACTGTCTGAGCTATGACTTGTATATTTTAAAAGTTGTAATTTTTCAATATTACAAACGAGGTGTTTGCTTAAAAACATTATGAAAAACGTGACTTTAGTTTTATATGGTAAACATTGTTGATTTCTGCAAAATTGTATGAATACATGGCTGTTATAATACCCCATTTTGCCAGAACGTAAGTTTTCATGACGCTTGAGAGTCGTATTTATGAAATAGCCTTCCTAAAAGTGACTCGCAGAGTTTGGTGCATTCACTTGAGTGTTATTAAAACCAAAAAAAAGCCTCAATTAAAAAAACAGTCCAAGCAAGCTAACAGGTAACATATTATATAGTAGAAATATGTTGTCGTTTTTTTTTTTGAAAGATCTAATTACTTCAAACAACTATTCTACTTATTGTTTTTCTTTTATCCTTGAATGTTTTGGCCAATGCTTTTAACATCATTTTTCACTTTTAAAATCACTACTTAGTCCTAATTCGGAAAAAAAACACATGGTATAACTTTGCTGTGTGAACCAGACGGCTGTGATTAACAAAACAGTTTCATAAACATCAGAAATGTTTTGAGTTATAACGTAAACATAATATACAAAACTGTTTTTTTTTATAATCTACAAGTACTGGTACTTAGAATTACGTGATCATTATTTCTTTTATTGCCTATGTATTACTGTATAAAATAACCTAAAAGGTTTAAAGGAAAAATATTTAAATATATAAATAACGTCATATAAGCTGTATTTTTTATAAGTACTGTAGTTGAAAATCTGTTTTTTGTCTATTTAAATACACAATTTATTTCAACAACTTTAAACTTGCATATAGGCTCCTCGGTGGCATTTCCACTAACGGCTGATTTTAATTTATAATTTACATCTATAATTGTTAGGTTAGGAGCACGCTAAGCCATGGTAGTTATTTTTAACCTTCATTATATATCATGTTATATCGTTAACATGATAGTTTTATTTTAATATTATACGTTTTGATATACACGTTTAGTAAAAAGAAAGTATAAAGTGTGGATTAAACATGCAGGTTCGACTTTAAGTATAGATTTTTAGTTGGAAACCTAACTTTATTATTTACAGCCGTTTTACTTGCCTGAGTTAGTTGGGTATTCCTAGAATTTCAAACAACTTCGTTTGCCAAAGTTCGACATAATTTACGGCGATTTGTTTTCTCAACTGCATTGACGCCGAGTTTGTATCAACACGTTCACTGCTAAGTGAGCTTGACACTGAACACTATGAGAAGCGGCCGACGCACAGTGCTTTGCACGGTAACCCCGTATAGGAAATACGAAATTTGCATACCAGTGAACGTGTTAACATGTTTGTAAATTACGGTCAACAATTTAAACGATATTTAAAATATGAAATATTGATTGAATTTATGCCAATTACCGTATTGGGAGTACAGTATTTTCAATACACAGTGCATTTCGTCATTCGCACGCCAACTCCCGTATTGAGAGAATTTTAGGGGATGCGGAATACTACTCCCCCGGAAAACTACCCCCCCCAGGTGAAACGTGACGTCACGAAATCTGCCAACTAACCAATATGGGAGCCGTGTTCGCGACCGGAATACTACCCCCCCCCCCAAGCAGGTTCTTACAATTATACTGTTATCGGCAACATACTGTGACTAAACAGTTTAGGTTAGTCCTCTAGTTTTTTTTTATTCTAATTATATCGAAACTTGAGTGTGCGTGACTGGAAAACTGCCCCCCCCCCCGATCTCTGACGTCAAAATAACGTAGGGACCTGCTTGGGGGGGTAGTTTTCCGGGGGATAGTATTCCGGCGACCCTAATTTTATACACACAATGAATTGCGTGCTTCACATGCCAACCAGCATATTGGGAGTATTTTCAATACACAATGCGTTGCGTGCTTCGCATGTCAACCTCCGTATTGGGAGTATTTTCAATACACAATACATTGTAAAAGGTCAGCTCCTAGCATTGGAAATACGAAATTTGCGTAGCAGTGAACGTGTTAATCTTAGTACGACGTTACCGAGAACACTTCGCGTGATCTTGTTTCCTCAATAATTGTGACGGTTGAACTACCCCATTGAGTATAAAATATTAACTGCGAAGAGAGTGGGTTTGATATATTTAGTCATAAATTACGCAATTTGTAAGAAATTACCGTTACGTGCCCAACGGTAAGAGGGTTTGATTTATTACGGGATGCAGTGTGGTAAATGTTTGATACGTTTTTAACTTTTTTGGGGTGCCGAACCTTGTAAGGAAAAATGGAGTTTTAATAGCAGCACTTATTTGTCTGTGTGTTTGTGGCAGTAACGGGTAAAGGATTGCAATGAAATGTGGTGCAGTAATAAAGAGCGCTAGCACGGGCACCAATAATCCTTTCAAAAATAAAAATACTGTATTATGAAACTGTAGGAAAAAGGATGCCATTTGAAAGGGTTTTGTTAATGGATGTCGAAGATGCTTGCTAAAGAATTTTGTGATATTATATAGTCATTAAAGTATTTCCGAAATGTTGCTAAACCCCCTTCAAATTACAAAAATTCTGGAAATAAATTTGTAAAAAAATGTGGGAAATATATAGAAAAAATATGGCGTATATTTTAAACAAACTATTTGCCTATTAATATAGCGTATATTTTTAAACAAACTATAGGCCTATTAATGTAGCGTATATTTTTATACAAACTATAGGCCTAGTAATATAGCGTATATCCAGATATGTAAATAAGTTAATGCACTGTATATCAATCCGTGCTGGATCACCAACGCCAAGGTATAATTTCTTCCCGCCATTGCTGTTGGTTAGAGGGCAAGTTCATTGTGTTAATTATATGTTATCAATATATATGATGATTGAGGTTAGTTAACGCTGTGGTGGTTCTTACACTCCAGACAAAGTTTTTATCGTACGCTATTATTTTCCTATTTCGGAACCGGTAAATTGTTTGATGCGAACTGCTGTAGAGTTTCAAGAACGATTTTGCAAACTGCTGCCGTAAGTGTTGACAACGTCGTACGGACAGTGTTTTGATTCAGAGTAAAAATAGACAGGCTGTCCGAAAACGGGGGCGTAGTGAAAATACTCCGACATTTTGGGTATTTTTGAAAGATGAAACTGCCCCGCTCATTAAAGAGGATTAAAAAGAGTCGCCTCGCAAGACTAGAAATGCTGAAATTGCTCCGAGCGCCCGGCCATGTAGTCGCTACGGGACTGGGAAAAAAGGGAATTATTTTTGTCCCTGCGTCTTGTCAGTGACTGCAGTCTTATAAAACTGCCATCGACTGCTTTTCCTGCCGTCGACAACCTAACACCTAATCGTACAACCGATTGTATTACACTAAAGTTTATCAGCTAGTAATTTCTGATATTGGTGGCAGTTATTAGAAGACTGCAGTCACTGACAGGACGCAGGGACAAAAATAATAACGCAGGGACAGGCGCTCGGGGCAATTTCAGCATTTCTGGTCTGGCGAGGCGACCCTTCTTGATCCTCTTTAATGAGCGGGCAGTTTCATCATTTCAAACATACCTAAAATATCGGGGCAGTTTCATCGTCCCCGGAAACAGCGTCTACTGTGAAAACAACGGCATACTTCTTCGCCAGAACCTGCTGTTTCCAAAAAGAAACGTTCGCAGGACAGTTTAAAAATTACCGTCAGCAATACGCCTTTGAGAAAGAACATCCAATAACCTTGTGCAAGAAATCCTTTTTCTTTTGGTTTGCGGTGCTTCCATCCAGAAGGCGCCACCAGTCACACGATTTAGCCACTATTGCTTTACTTGAGAGGAAGTTTGGCAACCGCCTGATTTCCTATTGAAAACAAACTTTCCACACCCATCCCACTTCCCCGACCTTTCACCACATGACGCTTAAGTGTGGGTAATGATAAAGGAAAGCATCTTCCGAAATGACTACCATTGCGGAGCTTTGTGAAGAAGTATCTTCGAAGAGCTTCAACAGCGCTATGAGAGTTTCCTAAAAATTAATGGAGGGCGTATAGACCATGTGTATGATACTAAAGTTTTCAGTTTCCTTTTGCCTTAAAATAAAACATTTCAAACTATTACAACTTCAGTACTGTCTATTTTGGCGCATATTGTAATTGATTCTATGTATATCAGTAAATCTCAGTGATAAAAACTTGCTCAATTTCGGGAAGTGATAAAAACATTAAAAAAGTTAACGTTATTAATACTTTTTAAATTAATAACGTTTTAGGCTATATTAAGTGTATTACTTCAAAAATGTAGGATTACTCTTTTTTAGTAAATTATAAATCATATACAGTGCATTGCGTGCTTCGCATGCCAACCCACGTTTAGGAGTATTTTCAATACACAATGCATTGCGGGATTTGCTCGCCAATTATAAGCCAACCCGCATATTGGGAGTATTTTTAACACACGATGCATTGCGTGCTTCGCACGCCACCTCCGTATTGGGAGTATTTTTAATACACAGTGCATTGAAATCATACATTATAAATCCACGCCAGGAAACTATGAAGAAAAATATAGTCACCTTCGAGGTTATTTTGGAAATTATAAATGAATAATTCTCGCAGTGTCGAGCCTTCATGTTTGAAATCCCTGAAGACTTACAAGATGTCAATTAATTCCCATCGTTGTGTCCAGGACACTCTAACCCTTTGTTTTATGAACTCGGGTTCAGAAAGTGATGTGTTTTATAGCGACCCTAGAACTGAAATATAATTCTTTTCCTGTCTTTAAAATAAAAATTCCTCATGTGCCTTGACTACCGACTTTTAGTTCGAGCGAACACACGCTTCTCACAATCGACGGCGTTTCCAGTATTTTATCTATGCGTGAAATAAGTTTGCGAGTGGTATAACTTAAGAACACATCAAAGGAGCCTAATTAATGTGGGCACAGTTTCCATCGGCCTTGAATAATTTGGGCCTTTTATCAGTGCCTACCTCTTCTCGCTAGTACGTCTCGTGGTTTTGTCAGTTCCGGCTAATTAATTGAGTAGTCTGAAGTGCTTGAAACCAAACTAAGTTCTAGTTCAGGGAGTAATTTAATTAATTTTAACACCTTTACAGCTGATCGACTGAGGTTACGATCCATCTCGGTGTAAGGTCAATAGCAATGTACGTGCCCGAGTTGAGTGCCATTCCAATATAAACGAGCAATAATTACACCGAGTAAAAATAATGTATCAATGAAGAATATAAATGACGTGAAAAAAGGTTAAGTTTCTAAATGTTTTACAGAGATGTTTTATAAGTTATAATTTGTATTGCTGTTGAACATATGATAACCTTTTCTTCTTATCGTAATAATTTTCTTTTAATGGCAATAATAATAATATTAGTCTTTAATTTATATTAAGTTAAATATTACAGTGTACATAACAAAATGCTTTCCATCGCTCTCTGCAACATAACACATTCCTGTCATTTACGCACAAACTCTGGCCCTACTGCTCGTGCTTCAGGATTTAGGTCACCACTACTCCCACCACCTTGCACCGATCCAAGTGCCTTCGTCCTAATCAATCATTATTTCCGTGAAAATAACAGATTATTCGGTAATATTTTTGCATTGGCTTCGGTGTTATTGAACGAAGGGAGTAGGGGGCGGATACCTCTAGTTCTATATATAGACTAACAGTTTTGGTACAATAATCTGGAACGGTGTCAAAAGAAAACAAAGATATTAAACAGTGGTATATATTGCAAATTTCCAAATTTCCATTTTCTTTTCACCTAGGCCACAGACATATTCGCAGTACAACGTTTTGTATTTACGAACTAATCATTACAATTCATATTAAATATAAAACTATCTTTTCCCTTTACAAATATTCACATCTTGTATACATTTATTAATAGCTATCAATTTTATCCATTTCATAATTGCATAATTTTTCATTCAAAATCATCTGTAACTTAAACCAAATTCCACCTAAAACACGAAAATGAAATTAAATTACAAGTGAAAAAACACAGTCCAAGACCGGGAGTTGAACCCGGGACCTTCACGTTTCCGTCGTGATGCTCTGCCAACAGAGCTACCCTGATATCTCCAGATATTGGTCGATGTTATCTCACTTGTACGGTTTTACAGCAATTATTGAATTAACAGATTGAATACCTCGTGCATACGACATTGAAAACAATCTCAATTCTTATTTCGCAGCTTACAGTGGTGTTATTATTAATATTTTATTTCACGACGGAAACGTGAAGGTCCCGGGTTCAACTCCCGGTCTTGGTCTATGTTTTTTCACTTGTAATTTAAATAAATATCCGTTGCTGAGGAAGTGTGTAAGCGGAAAAAATAAAATATACGAAAATGAAATCCTCAACATCATCGGCAACTCTTTTTAATTTGAGTATTTCGTCAATTTTTGTCAAGTAAAAAATTGCTATTCAAATGTACTACACTTCCAAAGTTAATCATTTTTACGATACACAGAATTATATTTTTTTAAATTTGTCCGGCAATATTGGTTTAATATTGTAGTTGTAAATATAATTATTAGGCGTGCGTTTCCCTGGTTTGCCGTATTAAAATTGTAACTTCGTTCCGAATTGCCTCAAATACAAAACAAAATATTACTACTGTAATTGTTATATCAGTATATAAAATGTTGCCTATACTTCAAAGACATTGATTTTGTGTATTTAACCAACCGTCATATGGCTGTACTAAGGCACGATACAAACTAAATATAAGATAACAGGAATGGTTGACGTTTGATAACGCAGACTCTTAGATTTCTTCATTGAGAAAATCTCTTTCGATAACTCTATTTTGTAATTAGTCTTTATGTTTATTGGTTTAGCCAGTGGAAGCTGTAATGGGATAAAAAATAGAGTGTTTACGCGAAAATTTTAAACTTTACAAATCACTTAGCAGTTCCACTTAGTAAAAGCAATATACAAATGTCACCGAGACGGCAATGCTGATCTCACCAATAAAATTGTATAAGTAGTTTTACTTAAATCATCACAGAGAAACTATATATTTTTTTATAATATACTGTGAATACATTTTATCCCCAAACTGAATATTATATCGTGGATCCAGAGTTGAAAGAACTTCTGTCATTGTTTAAATTGCATTGTAGGGCGAGCAAAGAAGGTTTAATGAAAAAGAGAAAATGAAAACACTAATCTACCTGAGGTGCAGGCGCAAAGGCGGTGAGATGACTTTGGAATGAAACGCATTTTTTTTCCTGAAACTAATTGAAAAAAATCATAAATAAAAGGAACAACTCAAGACCCTAAAGGGGTGATTTCCCTGGAGGTATTTTCTGTTTTGTATGTACGGGACGACAGTTTAAGCTCAAAGTAGAAAATTATATCAAACTAAATAAGATTATTAATCGGATTTTAGAATCTTAGTTTGGTATGAACGTAAATATCATTATCTTTTACAGTTGGAGAAAGGGTTTAGCTGTCAACATTCTTAACTTGTGGGTTCCGCACCTTAAAAAGAAAACAACCCTTATTTTCCTAATAATAACGATTAACTGAAGAATAGCAAAAATTTTAATAAAAGCATTATTGAATACCAAGCTCATATCAGGTAATCGTACACAATTATCTGATTAATATCAGCATACTCACGGTTAGAAAAAGCAATCCTGATATAACTTCAATGACAAAACTATTAATAAGGATTTATCTTTAATTATAAAATACTGTACATGTAAAACAATTAACAAATTTGATAAAAACTGAAAATTTAAGAATTAAAGAATAAAGAACGAGAAATTTATTCACTATGAGTAAACATTGCAGCTAAAATAAAATCCATCTGTACAACGATAGAATAACCATATGATCGCTTAATCAGCTGATTGTGTACGATTACCTGACATGAGCTTGGTATTCAAAAATGCTCGTATTAAAATCCATACTATTCTTCAGTTAATCGTTATTATTTCAACTAAATTGAAACTAAACCCCAAAAAGTGTAGCACATTTTTTTTAAAGCTACTTAAATGGCAAAGTTTTTAAAAATATTTGCCATGTTCTCAAATAAAATCGATACAGTTTTATAAGTGTTAAAAAATTAATAATTTCATGAAAATGACTTTTTTAACTTTCAACCGTCATTTCAAACAAATAATTAAGTCAAAATTATTAATAATGTAGTTATTTTTATTAGAAATTTTATGGTGAATTCAAATATGTAATTACAATATCAATGCGAGTTCTTATATCCTGAGAAAATTAGGGTTTTTTGATAAAAGTACCAAATTTCTAAAAATATGAAACAACACTTCTGTTATCCATAATTTTTCGAATAGGTCATTTTTAAATAAACAGTTTTACTACATTTAGTGTCTACTTTATCCACTTAAAAAGTTTAACTCTAACTTTGTTCCATCCTGTATAATTCTTTTTGCTTAAAAACGAGTTCACCAAATTTCTATTTGAGGTCTCATAAAACTCCCTCAAAAAGTCAAGAAATTAAATTGTACGATCTGGTAGACACTCCGATTGATTAGATTAAATGAAGTGTTGTTGCATTGTCAGTACGGAACACTTGCCGATCATCAAACTCGCACTGTTCCGATTTATTTTGGAATAGTGTAATTTATGCTCAATCTTTTTGTTTATGAATCTATTTTCTTCGTTGTTAGTGCCTTAATTTAGTTTGGTATTTTTTTTAAACATAGCTCTACTTGAAAACTCAATTATAGTGTTTTAAATGTTAATACTTGCGAAATTTAATTTATTATAATTTTCACTTATCATTCTACGGTGATAGGTACACACCTCTCTTTCAAGAAGGCTTTAAAACTCTTTAATAAATATTAGCTATTTTCTGTAATCCTACAAAACAAATAACCGAACGAGCTACTTTGTCGTGTTACAACAGTGCATTTGTTATTCACATTTTCTGAACATCGAATCACAATATAATACTGAAAACAATTAATTAATTGCCACTTTGCATTATTTGGAGTAGAAATCAAAGCCTGAATAGCTCAGTATTCAGTACAAAGAGAAGTAGAACGCTGGTCTAGTTGAGTAAACGTGACAATTATTTGCTTCCGCGAGTTTTAAATAGTATAACATGCAATACACGTTGTATATGGATTAAAATGCAGGCGGTGTAATATTCGCCATTTGTTTAATTTCCGTTCTTTAATGGTGAACTTTTTTTATATTTCATAGTTTTCTCATTTGAAAATCAAATAATTTCTGTGTTTAATCTTTACTAAGGAGTTCTGAATAAAAGTACTTTACAACAGGGGTTTTTAGTTATAGATTTTTTGCCTTTTTATTTCAAATTACTTTTATTGCATTTGAAGTACTCGAAATTGAAATGTATTTTTTCCCGGTAAAACCCACTAATTGTTTTAGCTTTCTTGTTCTTAATGAAAAGTTAAGTTTTGTAATAAAACTTTGTTTCTGCCGGTTAAGTAAACAGTTTCATCTATCCATGTTATTTGTTTTAAAATAATCCACCTTTTTTTTCGAAACTAGAAACATTTCCTTAGACAGTGGCAAAATAACGAGTTTGAAAAAATCAGTTTTATCCTTCATTAACCTTCTTGATTAATTATTACGACTTTATATTTTGTTTGCTTTATTGTCTTTAATAACAGTGAAGTTTAGTAATAAAAAATAATTATACACATACAATAAATATTGAACACTAATTCTTACAATTAATACGCATTCTCGTATAACTTAATTATAACAAATATAATTTGAATATTGTAGCTCCATCATTACTGAAGACGACGGCATTGTCGTTGAAATGCGTTTGAGTAAAGGACCGTATTATTTCTGAGAATTTATGTTCATACCATTTCACAAATGAAACTCAATCTTTTGTGTTACACAGTTTATTATTACGATTTCACCAAACGAAGTCATTTTTCATTTAAATGTTCCTTGGAAACCAATCAACTTTTTTTTTTACAAAACACGGCGCATTCCCGTGGACAATGGCAGAAACGGGTTTGAAAATAAAGCAATCTTTCTTCTTCTTTATCTAACCTTTCTGCCTTGCAGCGTCAGGCTATCAATAAACTCTCTAAACTCATTTCGATCCAAAGCCAATGTCTTTAACTGTCGCCAATCCTTTCCGTACCCCTCTCTCCCATGCAATCCCATACAACCACTCTCTCCCATACAATCGCATTCTATTCCATGCAATCAAAAATTCCTGTCTTGACAAGTAATGTAAATATTTATTTAATCTTTACAGTATTCAAATTAATATTCCATTTATCACTTGGCTATTTTATGTAGAATGACATCATTTCTACAACGAAATAATAAATACAGCTAAAGGTACGTTTCCATTTAGACGTGTCTCTGGATGTGTGCTGGCACATGTGCTCGACGTTAGTTGAAATGGAAACAGTCTGACATGTTCCAGTCTCATGTCCTGGGACACATCCCACGCAGTTCTTTTTTCAGACTAGTCAGTCACCAATGAACACTGAGTGGACACTATTTCAGTGGACTAGTGTTTTCCCGTCATTTATTATTTGTCAGTTAAGAACAATTATGGACGGCTTAGTTATTTCTGATTTTGAGATAATGGCAGGCGCATACTATGAAATAAGGAAAAAAGGCGAAAGAGATCGAGATGGTGGATAAGAAGTTTTTTTTAGCCGAAAGGCGTTCAGATGGGGCCTACAATTCGTCGATGAGAGACTTGAGACTGCAAAGTGGGTTCGAGAATTTGGGAGTTTGCATTTTTATTAAATCTTATGGGCCGCAAATTGTGAAAACCAGGAAATGTCGAGAACCAATTTTTTGAGAAATGTTAGCCACAACCCTTCGTTTCTTAGTCTCTGTAGGTAAAAGCTACAGCTCTTTAATGTTCCTTCATAGAATCTGAAGATTTGCAATTTTTAGATTTATACATGAAGTGTGAAAAGCCACAGTTGTAGCTTTGAGGGATTGCATCAGAGTAACAACCAATAAAAAAAATGTTTATCAATGAAATTGTTTATTTTGCACCTTTTCAAATTATAAATTGTAGTTATTACTCATCACATAAAGTAATGATGATCCCGGGGACAAGTTTCAAGCTGTTTCCATTCTCCGTGGCACGAATACCGGCACATATCCCACATATGTTGTGTCCCACGGTCGCCTGGCACATTTTTCTCCCCACACTTGTGCCGGAATATGTCCCAGACTGTTTGCATTTAAATAAACTTCGACTACATGTGCCGGCACACATCCAGACACATGTCCCGGGATGATTTTGTAGTAATGGAAATGGGACTTAAGTAGTTTGTAGAATTAACTTAAACACAGAATCCCACAGCTAATACCTTTATTAACCCTAATTCAAACTGTATCAGTTATAGTTAGATTATTGTAGCTAGTGCATCAATGGGTAAGCAATGGGTAGTGTAATCAATTTGGACATTGTCGTTGCAACGCGTTCGAGTAAATAATCACATTAATTGTGAGATTATTTGTTCAAGTTTTATTCAATCAAGTACATTTTCTCACAAGCCAAGCTCAATATTTTATTATTTATACGACTAAGAAAATTTTACTAAAATTTGATATTACAATGAAGAACATTCTATTATAATTAAATTTGTGTATGGTTATGCTTCGCACGCCAACCCCGTTGGAACCTTATGTGCTCATAATCGTGTTGTGTTTTCTTTATAAGAAAGGTATAGGATTAATAATAACCCCAAAGCTAAAATAGTAAATAATGTTAAATATTCAAATCAAATTATTTCGTGTATTTTATAACAGCAGTTATAATAAAGGACCAGCAAGACTCAGGTCTACACTTTAAAAATCTAACCTAAAAGCTAGAAATACAAAAATAATTGCTCTAAAGTTTGAAATCAGCTGTTAATGGAAATATTGGAGCAAACAGCTGTTTATCTATTATGTTATTCAATCGGTTGCTATAGTAATAAAAATGTAAATACATGTGTTGGTTCATCAGTCTAGGGCTAACCTAAGATTTTTCCGACTAAATTTACAAATATTGAAAAAAATGTTTTTATCAAAATGAGTTATAGCCGATGTTACTCAGGAATAGTGTAGCTTTTTATTAGTAAAACTCTTTTTTCAATCGGTTCCAGAGATTACCCCCTCTACATACAAACGAACAAATTTTACCTCTTTATAATATTAGTATAGATAACAAGAAAGTACTTTTTCATACAAACTTTCATAAAAAATGAATTACAAATAAAAATTGTCTTTAACTAAAATTGTAATTTAACAATTAAAAGTGTAATATTACAAACTTTGTTGAAAGTATTTCAGGTAACAACGCGAAGGTATAAGTTACCTGACATTTTTATCTTTAAATTGTGTATCTAAATGCCCTTCTAATTTAGAAATAAAATACGAATCAAAGATCGAGGACAAAAATCTCAAACCTACCTTAAGTTTAGTATTTGTTGGTAGGATTGCATATTTTTACACTTTCAGTCACAAACTCGTTTATTCTAAACCTTTCCCGTACATTTATACCAACTGTGTATTGTAAATACGCTTACAATACCCGTTTTATCGCAAAAATATGTGTAGAATTTACGATTGAAGCTTAAAATAATGTAGCTCTAAAGCATAAAAAAAATCATTCACCTACTTCGAATATTTAATGTTTCCTAAACGTCATGTACAGTGTAATATTAGGGGGCAATTTTTAGGAGATATCTGCGTTGCAATAAAATATCGCATAATATAGGCGTATTGTGAGCGGAGTGTTACCTGTAGGTTTTACTATATCTCGTCGGAAGTATTGCAGACCTAAGATGTGATGTTGTATTTTTATGTTCAGTACCAGGAGACCGAGCTAAAGCTCGATTATAAGCAGGGCCTAGTTTGCTCACTTTAATAACTATTATTGCAAATTTCCGTGAACATAGTTTAGGTTAGGCCTATAACATTAAACACCTAAATAAAGGGTATGTTTATTTAGCAGAAGTATTCGTTGCCATGGTAACTATAAATAGATACAACATTAGGCTTACCTCTAATAAAATACAGTTTAAAAGAAAACAGATGATTATTGTAATGGCATTGAAAACATTTGCATCAGCTGTGCTTCGTTTAAAAGAAAACAGATGATTATTGTAATGACATTAAAAACATTTGAATCAGCTGTGCTTTGTATTGTTTAAAATGGACAAATTTCACTTTTTATTTAATAAAAAGACGTAGAAATAGTATATTTCATTACTAGTACCGAAAGTGGCACTTTCCGGTGCGCGCCCAAGTTTCATGTGTGAGGCGGAGCCGAACACAGGAATATCGAATTTCACGTGTGAGGCGAAGCCGAGTACGGGAATAATTGGAGCAAGTGCCGGAAAATCACTTTCGGTACAAGTTATGAACGGTACTTTTCATCACGACGCAAAAATACACACAATGCTGAAGAAGAAACCTCAGTAAAATGCAAACTATTATATTTCTCAATTAACATTTTTTTATAATAACAAATTTACTATAATAAGCCAATTTTTGTATCAAATTGTCAGGAATATTAGACATATTTCGAGAGATTTTAAACATGTGCTATAATAACAACACAGCAAAACTCATTTATACCTATTCCTGTTTTCGGTTTACATTGTTGAACAATAAGAACAGCTGATATAAATTGTAAGAATAAACGGCAAAGCGACGTCAGAGCGCGTAGCGGGCAAATGGAAAACTAATTGAGAGCAAGGGAAAACAAATTTAGAGCAAGGGAAAATCAGCTGATCGTTTTTCCCTTGCTCTAAATTAGAGCTTGGGAAACGATCGTTTTCGTTGCTACCAGCTGACATCGAAAGTAGCTACTTTCGGTACGGAGTGATGAAAACGAATTTTCCCAGACTGGTGACCATTTCCAATCGATTTCTCGTGGCCAAAAGCCCCATATAAAATCAAAAATCCTTAGACGGAGATTCCAGATCTATTTAGCAGACAGACAATTATCTCTCGCTTTAGAAGATAGGATATTTGACGTAAAATTACCAATCGTAGGCCTAAATATATAGTCCTATTAAATAAATACAGTATTTTAATTTATTAATTTTGTTGAATTGATTTACTAAATAGTTTCACCAGAACGCTCAATAATATTCCCACACTATTTGACAGCAATATTCACTGTTTTAAATTTAATTCAGTTCATTGCTATTTTAAACTACTACTAATTTATAAAACAAATTGGATATTAAATTTGTTAAAACACGTTCTTTTTTATCGTAAATATTCCAATTTAATTTCCTCTTTGTTGGAAAGATAATGCGAGTTTTCATGCGTTAAACACAAACTATAGTGCTTTGTGACAATAGGGCTGTGAAGAGGGAATGTGGAGGGAGAGGAGTAATGGAGTTGTAATAATTTGTGAAGCTGTCAACTATTCCATAACATGGCCGCCTTCCTCAGCGCTCTGCTACTTTTAGGTTGCTAAGGTAGAATATCAATACTTTTAAAAGCCGTGGCAAGATTTTGTGTGGGAGAAAAGTCCATATGATTTATTTTCATTCTATAACTTTTCTCGTGTCAAGTGCTTCGATAATTGAATATTATTTCCGTTTTTAGCGAATTCGCTATTGAAGGAACTTGTACAGAAATTCGCGTGACTAGTTTTAAGTCTTGAAAACTAAAAATGTAGATTGTAAATACTATTAGATTTCTGTCTAGTTTGTAGTTCATTTACACATTATTTGTTCCAATTCATGAAAAATATCTTCATACGGAATCGTTATCAATTTGGACACGTTTTCGTTGCAAATGCCAACAAAGTGTGCTAGTATTTTCACAGCCGTGGAAAATGTTTTCGCTTTCCTATTCTAATTACCAAATCATAACTCAACCCCAACATAATCGTACTTTTAAAGTTCACAAAGAAGCCGTGTTTATTATTAATCAGTAAGTTATAAATATGCGTAAAACAAGTTGTAAAACAAAAAGTATTTAGAAGAGGTCCTATTACTGTAGAGCCTAAATTATCATTCCAGCCTAAATTTTTACATTTGAAAAACTAGAATGTAAACTAAATCCTGACGCGTGCGCAGGGATCAGGATGTGGTAGTGGTGACCTGGTTCCTGACGCATGCGCATTAAGACCAGAGTTTTTGCGTGAATGACAGGAATGTTTTTATATAATAGAGACAATATTATATTATACTCAAATTGCAACATACAAATTTCGAATATTTCCTTAAATAATTTTGGCTTATCATAATATCTGAGGATTTTATTCAATATTATTACCCTCCAGCGAAATATATATAGCAGATCCATTAATTATGTGCACTATATATAAATATAAAGAAGAAGTCATCTGATTAGTGATTTGCAAGCAAAATAAATATTCATGCACCTAACTGAATAATACATTTAACGATGTTACCGTTGAAATAAAACAACACTAAAGTAAGAGATCAAATGTCTAGAGCTAAAGGCTGAAGGTTGAATACGGAATGGGGAATCGGTCATTTCAAGAATTGCATGTTTCTAGGCCATTTATTATTTAACCACGAGTTCTCGCCTCAATACAAGGCTTGCCAAGGGTGTATTTCTTGACTTGTAATTCAATTATTCTCCGTAATGTACTGTCTAACTGCCGTATTTATTTCTTCCTTTCGCTTACCTTCTAACGTGTCTTTACAGTTTGTTTTTTTCAAAATAATTTAACTACTTTCGTCTCTATTCAAAACATTTTTCAGCTTTTCTAGCGATAAGGTACATTGCAAGAATGCCGTAATATTTTGACTATTTTTGTGCATCTCCTTTGCGTATATTTCTTGAGATCCCTGGTTATAATGTGGCTGAAGCCTATTTACAATATAATTTTCAGATAAAGATAGCACGCGGTGTTTTTATTTTACTTTTATAAATGTTTTGATTTATTTCTAACGGTTAAGCCAACTAAGACGTACATGCGCCAAATAGTAAGTTTTTTTTACAGACGTTTTTAATCACTGCTCAACTCCATTTTGAAGAAAAGGAACTGCTTAAAACAGTCTATGTTACACAGAAAATAATTCAGAACATACTAGTAAGAGTTGATCGAAATGGGACACTCGTTTTCACTTTATAATTTAGCTAATTGATTAAACACGTTTTTATGAAGCTCGCGTAACATTCAGTTCATACGGGAACAACCATCAATAAATGTATTGCAGTAATTGAGTTTGTTCAGGATCCACCTCTATCACATATCTCGTTATTTGTTCCCGCATCCGAGTCTGACTTGATTGCTTGTACGATTGTATCCTGGAATATTTTAAGGATAGAAAAGTTTGATTAAGTCTAGAAAAGGATGTTTAAACAGAGCCGTTTTGAATAGGAAATTGTGTTACCGTACATGCATGCTTTAGAAAATTACAGAAACAAAATCTGAATCTCTTAGTAACCTTTATCAAATCTACTTTTATGTGTTGTGTTTACACGAATAATATAGTAGTGCCGTTGTAGTTAGGCGGAATGCTTTTATGCTGCAGCTCAACGCCGAATATTCAAAACTAAAGTTATCCGGATTTCCAGTTAACCGGATCTTTGAAAAGTTTAAAATGTGTAATGATTACAGCTTCTATCAACCCATCCCTAAACATTGCAGATTGTGTCTGGATAGTAATAAAATCAATAATCTATAATTTTAAAACGTCGTTTGCATTTATTTACAGATTATACGAATCTTTATTCATCTGGATTGACTATCTTGAATAATCCGGATAATCTGCGGTCTTCTCTACTTGCAATTTGACAACAAATTTAAATTAATATAGTTAGAAACTAGTTTGATGTTTATTTTTATTTTATTTGAAACTAGGTGAATCCCTAGTTATCCGGATTTCCAGTTAACCGGATCTTTGAAAAGTTTAAAATGTGTAATGATTACAGCTTCTATCAACCCATCCCTAAACATTGCAGATTGTGTCTGGATAATAATAAAATCAATAATCTATAATTTTAAAACGTTGTTTGCATTTATTTACGGATTATACGAATGTTCGTTCATCCGGGTTGACTATCTTGAATAATTCAGATAATCTGCGGTCTCCTCTACTTGCAATTTGACAAAAAATTAAAATTAATATAGTTGAAAACCAGTTTGATGTTTCTTTTTATTTTATTTGAAACTAGGTGAACCCCTGCGTGCTGCGCACGCCAACCCACACCTTCTATACACATAATCATGTTGTGTTTTCTTTATAATAAAGGTGTAGGATTAATAATAAACCCAAAGCTAAGATGGTAAATAATGTTAAATTTTCAAATAAAATTATTTCGTATATTTTTAACACCAGTTATAATCAGGGTTAAAAGAACCAGCAAGGATCAGGTCTACACTTTAATAAAAACCTAACCTAGAAGTTAGAAATATAAATAATTACTTCAAAGTTTTAAATCAGTATGATAGTAGAAATATTAGAGCAAACCGCTGTTTTATAAGTTATTTTATTAAATTGGTTGCTATGGTAATGAATGTAAATACTTTCAAGATATATGTGTTTGTTCATCAGTCTAGGTCTAACCTAAGAATTTTTTCTCATTGAATTTACAAATATTAAAAAAAATGTTTTTATCAAATTGAATTATAGCCGATGTTACTCAGGAATAGTGCAGGTTTTTGTTAGTAAAACTGTTTTTTCAGTCGGTTCAGTAGTTCCAAAGATTACCCACTACATACAAGCAAACAAATTTTACCTCTTTATAATATTAGTATAGATAAATATTTATTGGCGGGGGGAGGGGTCTTTTTAAGGTCTTGGAAATATTAAAAAATAAAAATCAAGAACTTAAAATTCTCATGTAAACGAATCATGGTTATAGGAACGAAGGGAAAAGAAGGATTGTGTATGGAATATTACAATCAAAGTGGAGGCTTGGATATTTGGTTAGGAGGGATGGTGAAAAAGATTTATATTTGAAGCAATTATAGGTAAGTTGCAGAAAACGATAGATAGAGAACTCTAATAGTTTAAGTAAGAAAAGATTTGGGGCAGCTAAAGAATTAGTTTTTTATCTGCGTTTAAAATTTAAATAAAATACTAGAAATCTACTGGCGTCAGACATTTTCTTTACACCACAACTTTTCTTTTGTCTCACGTTTCCTGTGGATATTTGAACTTCAGTTATAAAAAAAATTTGATGCTTATCGTCTTTCCGCCCACATCATCTTGTTAAGGACCTGGTTACAAATTGATTGAAGGTAAATGTATTCATGAAAAGCTTTTTCCTTTGTGGGTAGAAAGATGGTCGATATGTTTTAGGTTGTTTATCTCTTGAATATATTATAATACAACTTTATTTTATAGAACAATTTGTTCACTTAGAAATTTAAACCGTAGTCTTAGTTGTGCCGCCCTAAGTCTTCCGGACCATAGATGTAAATACCCAATTAGGCGATGATAACCACCTAGGTTTTTCGCCTTAAAAAAAAAAAAAAAAAAAAAATGTAAATACCCAATAGCGAATAGTCATAAAATTCTCCACGAACTTTAACTCGTTCACTGCACGATTTCGTATTTCCTATGCTAGAACTTGACCTTTTATTTTTTATATTTATAGTCTAAATGAGTAGAAATTACTTTATTTTTGATTATTGAACCTTTCTACGTAATAATCACTAATATTTAAAAGCGGACGCACATGAGCGTCGATAGCACATAGGCTTAAAAATGGCGTGTGAAGCACGCAGTGTTCTGCGTATTGAAAATTCTCCCAATACGGGGGTTTGTTTTGCAATGCACTGTGTATTGAAAATACTCCCAATACGGGGGTTGGCGTGCGAAGCACGCAATGCATTGTGTATTGAAAATACTCCCAATACAGGGTTTGGATTGCGAATCAAGAATACACTGTGTATTGAAAATACTCCTAATATGGGGGTTAGCGTGCGAAGCACGCAATGCACTGTCTATTGAAAATACTGAAAGTATGGCGGTTGGCGTGCGAAGCACGTAATGCACTGAGCGTCGGCCGCTTCTCATGTTCAGTGTCAAGCTCACACGTGCGTCCTTAGCAGTGAACGTGTTAACGAAAATTTGCGCGATCTTGAACGTTTAAAACTGGAAGGTTGATTTTTTTAAATTCACCTCCCATATAAAGCCAACCCTAAATTGTTTTTTCAGTGAAATGCATACTAAACAGAAGGTTCATGTCTAATAGTTTGGGGAAGTTTAAATTGCAGCAGGTGTGACGGGGAAACTTTATACAGAGTAATCAATTATGCGGGGATAAAACTTGGGGAGTCGAACGATTTGCGGTTTCAAGACACCAGTTTGCACTCCGATCACGAAGACTCTGCCTACGGTGTTACCAATTAGTTGTTTCCCCCCCTTGAACTGTTTTAAGTTGATAAGAAATGTAGCCGAAGAAGGTTTTCGTTTCTAAACTTTATACCTGGGTTACTTTTAGCGAGTGAGTTCTGTGAGGGAAATACTAATGTCGATGGTTTTAATATAAGTGTTATATAAGGTATTTTAAATGAAGCACGATCCTTGTAGTTAGGCTAGAAATTGGAAATACAGTATTATTCTGTAAATCGTGTTATCCACATATCTAATCTATATATATAAAATTCAATGTATGTACGTTTGTCTGTATGTTTGTCCTTTATGCGTTACCAAACCGTCCATCCGATTGTTTTGAAATTTTGCATAGTAACACAGGTTAACCCTGGGAAGGTTTTAGGCCATTTAAAAAAAATTCTTGGACATTAGGGCTACGCCCGAGTGGCTCTCAAAGTTTCAATGTTAATCTTATGGAAGGTCAATCTTAAGGAAGAAGAAGAAATATTTCTTTTGATTTTATCAGAAACAGCTGTTCGTATGAAAAGCTTAAAACAGCTGATTTTGATCAACAACTGATTTGGATCAAAAACTGAATATAATTTTAGGTTAGGTAAATCAAGCAATGAGCAGAATCCCATTATAATTTACATCGGCCCTCAGGGATGCGAATTACAGGCTTTCAAAGTTTCAAATTAAGCAATAGCGAAACATTGCCGGGTCAGCTAGTAATATTATAAAGAGGTAACATTTGTATTTTTGTTTGTACTACTGAACTGATTGAAAAATAGTTTTACTAATAAAAAGCTACACTATCCCTGAGTAACATAGGCTATAATTCATTTTGATTAAAACATTTTTTTTATTTCAATATTTGTAAATTTAGTCGGAAAACGTCTTAGGTTAGGCCTAGGTTGATAAACCAACACATGTAATATTTACATTTATTACTATAGCAACCACACTGATTTAAATAAAACCCCGAACCACAAAACGAGGAACAAAAACAATAACTAAATTGTAAGTTATGTTTAATACGTGTTAAAACCTTCTGAGGATGATGACCATGTCATCGAAATGTACATAAGGGTAACGTATTAAACATAACTTACAATTTAGTTGTTTAGTTATTGTTTTTGTTCCTTGTTTTGTGGTTCGGGGTTTTATTTAAATCAGTGTGATTTTGTCGTCACAGTGCTCTTTTATTTGTTTAATAGCAACCAATTGAATAAAATAACAGATAACAGCTGTTTGCTGTAATATTTCCATTAATAGCTAATTTTAAACTTTGTATTTCTACCTTTTAGGTTAAGTTTTTATTAAAATGTAGACCTGAGCCTTAATGGTTGTTTTAACCTGTATTATAACTGCTGTTATAAAATGTACGAACTAATTTGATTTGAACATTTAACATTATTTACCGTCTTAGCTTTAGGGTTATTATTAATCCTACGCCTTTATTGTAAAAAAACAACAACGTGATTTTGTGTATAGAAGTTTCCAACGGGGTTGGCGTGCGGAACAAGCAGGGGTTTCCCCTACTTATATTATAAAATTCAAAGTGACAAATTACCAATTTAAGTGAAAACAGTGTAAATGTATTAATAAATCTATAGGGTAATGATACAAGATGGTGGACTAAATAGACAAATTTACAAATTATTAAAGAAACTATTTTTTGTCTATATAAAACACTTAGCTCTATATAACACTTAGCTGATGGATGTTCAGTGTTGGTAAAACAAACAGCTGTTTACCTCTTGCGCGTAGTCTATTTCTCAGAGGCATTTCCATTAACAGCTGATTTCGTACTCTGCACTACTAGGAGTCTAATTTTTAGGTTAGAGTGTGCTTAGTAATTTTCATTTTAATTTCTGTTATATCACAAACTTAATTATTTGATTTAATCGCTTATAAAATCTTGTCCATGTTGTCTTTTACGGCTATGATTAATCCTATATCTTTATTAAGATTTATTAAAATAAATAAATAAATTACGTGCATCGATGTAGCAAGGTGGTTTTGATTTTTATGTACTTAACCCTCACAATTAATAAATATTATTAAAACTGGGAAATAAGTAGTTTTTCAAACAATGGTTTTATAAATACCTAACCGAAATTTGAGGTTACATTGTCCTCACGTTTTAAAGAAATACAATGTTTTTATACTAATTTAGAAGTACAGGCGAAATTTCATGAAATTCGATTTAAAGTTTAGACCACGGATCAATGTTGACAGGATTCTAATGTCAAATTCACTAGCCAACGCTGTTCAAATCTTTCAACGCTGTTCATCAGGCCTATTTACTTAACTAACTGATCAAGTTGTGGGACTGATATACAACCGTATCTTAAACGTAGCGACTCATCCTATTTGTCAATGCATGCCGACCTAATAGATGTTGAAGTGAAAAAGTTACAAGGTTAAAGTATTATTTTTAGTTGCTTAACTCTCCGGAAAAAGTTGAAATTGCTTTAACAAACTTTCAAGTCCGAGCAATCATAGTACAAATATAAATAAAGGTTGGGAAGTAATAATCCTTTTTATTGTCCTGAAATAGTTTACCGAGTTATCCAACAGTCGGATGTAGAGAAGTTTATTAAGTGTCATACTTTCTGTCCTGTTTGGCTACTGTCCAATATAACTTGAGTAGTGAGTAAACATAAGGAATACATACGTACGTAACAATCGGAGCAAGGTTATTTCTTATTGGTACAATCAAGAACGAAAATTCACCTTTAGAAATTAAAAGAGTAGCCTAACCAATTTTGAAAACTGATACATTTTTTGCAACAAAAAATATTTGTTTTCGAACTAACGTTCTGGAATATTAATTAACATAACTATAATAAACTTTCTATTGTACCCGGAAAGATTTTTTAAGAAATCCTGTATGCGTGAAAAAGTAAATTTTTGTACAAAGCCAAAAATGATATAAAGCTTTATTTATTGAGTAAAAAAATTGGTCTATTTTAAAATAGGACTAGAAGACCCGGAAAAACCATGTAAAAATGTATTAAATTTAGAAATGGCATTAACAAATTAATAAAAAATTAAATGATCAACTTTAGCAAGTAATCTAGAAGATAAATATTTACAGTGAAACAAATATGTTTTAAAATTATCAGTTTAAATGAATATAAAAGTACCTATGCAATTAACGCATACCTCTTCTAGGATAATAGTACCTAATAGCATAGTTTTTTTACAAATCGACATTGACATTCCCAAAAAATAAAAAATCTATTCCTTAACTGAACTGTACAGAACATCACACATTGTGTTATGTAAATCTCGCGTCATTTACCCTCCCCTTTACCTTTGGGTTCTTAACGTAAACAGCAAAAGGATTTCAGCCAGAAGAGAATATATTTTTTGAAATATAAAGACCTTTTGTATTCAAATGTAAAGAAGACAAAGGAGAAAGAATTACAATGATAAAGGCTTTAGAAATCGTACTGTTTTGTTTTACTTAAATTTCGGAAATAACGTTTAGCGCTTCTTTTAAACCCAGCTGGATGATTAAATGTCTGTTTGGAAGTCTTTTGCAATAGATTTTTTACTATCTTATAATTTTACAACAAATTAATTTAAATTTTATATAGAGTTTTTACATAATTGTAGTAATTAATTTCCCCGAGATTCCCTGATTTTTTAAACTTCCCTGCCCGACTCTCAATATATTTGGAAATTGTTTGACTACAACATTTACATTATACTATAGTAACATAATAACATCCGTGCTCCTTGTCTCACCATCCATGGACGACAAAGAACGCACGATTATCTTATTATATTGCTCCAGTACCGATTGATGTAGGCAAAATTTAAAATAAGCATTTTGTTTACCAAGTGCTAGGTGTATGTTAATTTTGTATTCTGCGTTACTAGTATTGACAATACGAAACATTTCCTCAGAATATAGTGTTAATCATTGAGAGGAAAAGTATGTGATCCCTTTCAGTGTTTAGTTAACTGAACTTAAACTATAGTTCCTTAACACGTTCACTGCACATAAGGACGCACATGAGAGCTTGACACTGAAAACTATGAGAAGCGGCCAACGTACAGTGCGTTGCGTGCTTTGCACGCCAACCCCAGTATTGGAAGTATTTTCAATACACAGTGCATTGCGAGCTTCGAACGCCAACCCCCGTATTGGGATTATTTTCAGTACACAATGCTTTGCGTGCTTCGCACGCCAACCCAGGTATAGGGGATATTTTCAATACACAAAGTATTGCGTGCTTCGCACGCCAACTCACCTATTTTGATAATTTTCAGTACACAATGAATTGTGTGCTTCGCAAGCCAACCCCCGTATTAGGAACATTTTCAATACACAGAGCATTGCGTGCTTCGCACGAAAATTTTAAACCTATGTGCGTCCGCTTTAAAATATTAGTGATTATACGTAGAAAGGTTCAAAAATAAAAAATAAAAGGTCACCTCCTAGCATTGGAAATACGAAATTTGATTTCAATCTGAAATCACTCCATTTTGTAACTTAAAAAATACGCTACTTTTTAGACTTTTAACATGATGGTGGAGATGTTATCATGGACAAAAACTGCTTCAACAGCTTGTTACAGCAAGCTGGAGCAAAAAAAGACCTCTAAATTTTTGCATCATCAGGGCTCAATGATTTTTCGACAATTTTCTCTGCCTTTCCTTAACTTTTTTACAAGTTCCCTGACTTTCCATGACACTTTTTCGTTTCCTTGGCGTCCCCTGATCCCTGCTAAGAACCCTACTAATGTTACTCAATAAAATTGTACAATAAGTTTATTAAAAAAAAAAAAAACTCTTAAAACCTGTCAGAAACTTAATACATTATTATTATTATTATACCCAATATATGGACAATGATTGAATGAGCCCCGTACCATAAATAGAAGGAACAAGAAACAGTAACAAAACAATTTAATGAAAATTTATGTTTAATGTACTACTTTAATGCACATTTCAATGACACTAGTCATCTTCCTCGGAGGGCTTTAATACTACTAAAGAGTGTTGTTAAATCATCTTTAGTAGTGTTAAAGCCCTCTGAGGATGATCACTATGCAATGTGAATTAAGGGGTTTGTGGTTCCGGGTTTCATTCAATCATTGTGAATTGGTCGCCAAAGTGCTCTTCAACCTTTGTAACCAATATATGGGGGATAACGGCACTAAGCATGTTAAGATATTCCTGAGAAACCGAAAGCTATTTAATACTATCTAATACTTGTTCAAGTTAATTGAAATACCATCGGATATATGGAATATACATTACGTAGTATGATGACACGAAACAGTAAAAGAAGAGGATGGTGGAGAGAGAAACATAGTTCAATATATTTCCTGAACGTGACTTATAAAACTTGATATATTTTATTAGAAATGTTTTACAGAATGTAATAAAACCGCTACGAAATGGTTTAAAGTAGTATTAACAGGCGATGTTGGAATTGCAACTGTGCAAATTGACTGCCTTTCATAAACTTTGAGATGATTGATTCGATTCATTAACCGGATCTGGGTCTCTTAGTATCGTTAAACTGACGAGGAAGAGTCTTTAAGTTTTTATTGGATTCCTTCAGTCATCGTTCGATTCCTCAGTTCTTGCGGCATCTGATTAGTTCGTGGCCGTGTACTGTCAGCATAGTTTATATTTAATAAGGATTTCAGTTGAAATAATTGTATAACGAGAACTATTCAGACAATTTTACAGACTGATGAGCGTTTACTAATTAATTTTATGATGAAGAGTTTTACATTGGAAATAGGAAATTTTGTTTAAAGTTATGGAAAATTTAAATTTTAATAAATCACTAACAAATGATATTGATTTTAAATAAATGAATGAAAAATATTTTGTAATAATTTCCCAATTCTTTATTGAGCCGTGCCGACTTAGGTTTCGCCAGCTACGTCATTGTAGCTTTAAGGCAACTTAAAGACTAAAGGAACAAAAAAATCCAACGCACAGCAGTTGGTTGCAGGTAGTCCAAAATACCGTTAGGTTAGGGATCGGGGAGGAATCGAACTGGTCAATAACAACGGTTGTAGAAGTGGCGAATTACTTAAATCTATCTGTTCATTTAAAACTAAACATACGCCCTTATTAATTAACCCCTGAATTTCTAACATTTCCAAAGCATCTAACTTATTACCCTTACAATTACCACGAAGTACATTAAAATCTGTGTTTAAATTAAAGTCTAAAATATCATGTGTTTTCAAATGATTAGAAAAACTTGAACCATCATAGTCCATGTTCTGTTATGTTCGCTTAATCTAGTTTTAAAAGTATGACCTGTTTGCCCTACATAAGCTGCATTACAAATTTTGCAACTTAATTTGTACACTCCACTTTCTGATAATTTATTAACTTTGTCTTTGGAATTATTTAAAATATTTGGATTTTGTTGTTCCGTTAGTCTTTAAGTTGCCTTCGACAATGGCGTAGCTGGCGAAACCTAGGTCGGCACGGCTCAATAAAGAATTGTGAAATTATTACAAAAAGTTTTCCATTCATTTATTTATAATGGAATTTCACCAAGAACCAACGGTCGTTAGTATAAATATATTGATTTTAGCTTTAACACTCATAGTTGTTAATTTCGGTGTACATGTGGCACGCATCATTTGATGTACATTTGTGCTTGACTGTATGTTTTTTTTCTAATACTTTAAGTTCACTCTATAATAATCACACGAAAATATTCACCAACGTCATGTCCTTAACATTCTTTTTAATTTTATTGTGGCATAATACGTTATAGTAAGTTATTTTGTTGGTGAAAATTATTTTAAAACGCCTCACAATATTTTTCACTACGTATTTCCTTTAAAATTTGTATAGCAACTTCTTAGCGGAGTTTTAAAAAGTTTATGACGCATAAAAGCACAAGTGGATTTTCCTTATTGTTTTAAACCCCTTAGCTTTTATAAGCTGTTTCTTCTTACCCCTTAATTCCCCTCTTGCCATAAGTTATCCCTTTGCTTGTTCAGTTAAATACTGAAAGTTGTGTAGGTGTTGGGTAGCTGTGGTAAATTCCAGAACATAAAATAAACAAAGCTCTCCAGTAAAGGGCCCATTGTGGTGTGTAATATTTTATTTGTCCGAACAATAAATCGCAGCAAAACGGTGTGCGTGACGTCACAATGAGACCTCTCACTCATCCACTCTTCTTTGTTTGACTTTTATTTCGTTTAAGCGTCTATCATCTATATGGTAGAAAATGTACTATTTTACACAATTGCAAAACGTTTTAAATGATTGATATACTATAGCATTTGCTGATTATAATTTGTAAATTGCCAATGAGAATAATGTATTATTTTGGTTGCTTTTTGAGCTAAACATGTGGCTTAGTAATACTTATATCTTAATATGAATATGAATCTAGAAGTAGAGAAGAGATTTTCTTGATGATTCACTGTCATACACACACAGGATGGTTGATGCATTAAACCCAGATTTGCCACATGCATTACAGTGATGTATCTATTTTGCCTACACGACGCCTGACATAATTCGTCGATTGTACCCGTTTTGCCTATCTTTCCCCTTAAAGTTATAGAATTTTAAAACATTTTTATATTGTGAATACACTAAGAACATAATATCTTCCTTTGTAGTTTGTTATCTAAAGTTTCTCATTTAGTGTTTTTCGTAGATGTTTTTTGTTTAATAAATTGTACTGTTAATAATTTAAATGGAAATTACACCAATTTAAGTTTGTCTATGTTATATTACTTTACTTTGTAAAATGAAAATTTTGCATAAAGAAAATTTTTCAGTTTAAAAATGAACGTTTTTTGATGACGTAATATGTTTTTGATAACTACCGACTACAGGATGTTTCAATAGTACTGTATGCGCTGGTGTAAGTATATAATGCATTATATCCTAAACGGTGTGCCTTTTGCCAACCGATCATATTTAGCGTAGGCGGGGTGATAGTTGTGCGGGTTGCGTAACCAAAATTTTGAAGAGTTACCATTTGACAAAATCCCATATCTGCCGCGCTTGTTGTTGATGATAATTGCTGGAAAATATCTAGCGTTACGATTACTTTGCACTTGTATGCATTGTGTTCCGACAATTCTTAAAACGGGTGATATAGTTGGTAGTTGTCCGAAGTCTGTGCAGTTGTCACAAGTTCATATATATTACGTCATGAAAAATTATATTTCGTTGTCATCTGTCTCAAATCGGTGTATAAAACGTAGTCCCGTAAGAACCCATGTTATGGCTCAAACTCCGTGCGGTCTATTTTGGTTAGATGGTTAAATCAGTATATTGTGAATGTGAATTAATGGTCATGTTAGCAAAATTTGCGGAACGGTTGCCGTGATATTCAAAAACCTCCTTTCTGTTTTTTTCAATAAAGTTTTATTTTGTATTTTTTTTAATGCATGACTTTATTTATTTTTATTTCAAAGCTTTGAAGATATGAATGTTCGGATCCTTGTTTCTTGAAAAAGAAGTGAATTAGTAATAACGGGTTTAAGTTTTTACAATAATCTATAATTATTTATTAGACAGTGAACAAGATTCTGGTTCAAATTGAATACTCAATCAACTTCCTGATAAATATTTGTTTGCTTTAAAAATACGGAAAAACGCTTGTATATTTTCGTACGAAAAGTCATAAATTTAATGTTTTGTTCGTTGTAAGCAATAAACACGCTGGCCGTACGGTATTTGTTCCCCCAGATTTATCATATCGTAATGCGCTGGAAGGGGTCTAGTGTTTATAGGTACAATTTGTTAAACGACCGCTGATACACCGAGCCGAAGTGAGGGAAGTAAAGTTTATTGTCAATGGATTCCCATGATCGTATTGTACGATCGTACGCAATCCTGCACTGGTAGGGAGTATTTACTGTCACATGGCAGATGTGCGGGAAAGGAGTTTATTGATTTGTAAAGAAAACGTCTGCCTCTCCGCGATAAAACGTTCGTTATACAGAAAGCGGTTATTTTTACCCTTATAATTTAATTGAGTACCATTTACAATTTGATTTGTAATTTAATACTAATTGAACGTCTGTAGAATAACAATATGTATATACTTACATAAATATCTTAGTAAAAATATGCAAAACATCCCAAGCAGGAGACCAGGTAACCAGTCATATCCTGTCATCTTGGAAGCGAGCCAACCACCGTATGCTTTACTTCCGCCCTCCTACCCTCAAACCACAGATATGCAAAGTTACCTGGTCTAGCCGAGATTCTGATCAGGAAGATAACACTGATAAGCTACTCCTAAACCTCTCTTTATTTGGGAATAAAAACGGAATACTTAAATTTAACTTGGATGATAAGGTAGGAGAAATCGAATTTTACATTAATATCCGATCATTTATGTAAAAAAATATTTATGTAAAATATTATTCACCCTGTTTATGTATAAATAGGCCCTAGGCTACTATTAAATTCTAATATGTCTTATTTGTTTTTATTGTGGTGTAACATAGTGGTTTATTTTTAAATTACTTTTATTAAGGGTTTATTTTCTAGCTTTAAGGAAAGTATAACAATCAAAATATTTTATAGGGGTTGTTACTACATTTCCACCCCTTAGCAGTACGCCTACGCGACAAAATGTCAATCTATGATACTTTTTTATGTATGTTGTAAGAAATAAATTTTCAACCCACTAACTTTAAGGAAAATGTAACAATTGATTTTTATTGTTTTAGTGGCTGTTGTCACATTTTCACCCCTTAGCAGCACCCGACAAAATGCAAATCTAGTTTACTTTTTCTATACATGTATCTTGTAAGAAATAAATGTAAAAATTTCAACTCTTTAGCTTTAAGAAAAATAGAACAATTAATAGTTATTGTTTTAGCGGTTGTTGCAACCTTTAAATCATAGTTAATTCTAGCCTATATTAGTCAGGGATAGTGTAGCTTTTTATTAGTAGGCCTAAAACAATTTTTTTCAATCGGTTCAGTAGTTCCAGAGATTACCCCCTTCATAAAAAAAACTTTACCTCTTTATAATATTAGTATAGATAATTTATAAAAAATGAGTGTCCAGGAAGGAAGGGTTTCGTGTGAGGAAGGTTTTCTAAGCTTAGTATAATTGGTACGTTTTTAATATATTTTTGTTAAATCGTAGATGTACTCTTACTTTTAGCTATTAATAGATTTTGTTTATCGATTACCCTACTATTGCTCTTCACAACACAAATCTACAAACAGTGTAATTGTCGTTAAAACTAAATTAATTTGATTTAGTTAAATAAACGACGTCACCTATTGTTGTCCTCCATAATGACACGAAATTCACTACAGTAATTGAGGTAGGGGGTGACGTTTACAAACGTGTATAAATAACGATGGCGGGAAATTTTAATTTGATGAAAACGCGCCAAGGGACGAAACAAAAGTATATCACGAGCTGCAGACTAATGATCTACCTGCGCTGTCCTAACTTAAATTTATATTTCCTGACCCCAATCATTTTTTTAGTTAAGTACATCATTATGTCGGGCAATATAAAGAGGCTGTATTTGGTTGCGGAGGATTTTAGTTTTAATATATTTTAAGTATCGCTTAGGTTCTATTGTATATTACCTGATTTAAAATAGGTTCAATTAAAATGTCGAACTTGGTGAAACATGAGTTCACCAAATCGTGTGAGGAATATTGTATGTGTAGTTAAATCGTTGCAAGAGTATTAATTTTTATCCAAATCGGGTGAGGACTCGCGTCCAGCCGTTTTACCACTTTAAGATACCATAAACACAGTAATCAAATAAAACCCCAACCTCAAACAAGGAACAAAATACAATAACTGAAGAATGTAATGAAACACTACTGATGTAGATTTCTGTGGCATAGTCATCATCTTTGGACAGGTTTTGCACTACTGAATTATAATACTGTACTAGTAAATCCCCGTGAAAAATCACAGGCGGATTAATTAGATACACATCAGAAATACATAATTTACACAACATACTATTTAAACAACACACTTTATCTAGGCCTATCTAACTATGCAGACCGGAATTTTTAACTCGGTAAATGTGTACAATTATAAGAACTATAAAACTGTAGGAATATTTGTTAAGATTTTGTGTTTATGTATATTATTGTATATATTTAAAGAAAGATAAAAATATTATGTTTTAATTGCCTTTTATTTCATATTGACAGATGAAATAATTTAGAAGTTATTAATATTGTAGGCTATATTATTGATTGAAGTTGTCAACATAACCCTAAAGTATAATCTATGCTAGGTTTTGTTTGCGTATTACAGATGATTTGTGAAATCAGCTGTTATATTATTAAGTTAATCGAATATTTATTTCTTCTTTAAATGTTACTCCACGTACGCTCGTTTTTTTGTTTTTGTTTTTTTGTTTAGCGTCCTGATGTCTGTTAAGAAACCATTTAGTAAATTATTCGGGGTCAATGGGAATTGAACCCGGAACTTTTCCATTGATGGTTGCCATGACGATGGTTGATGGTTGCTTTGACGCCTTAACAACCACAACCCTCGCGGAGCCACGTACGCTCGTAAGACACTTGCTTTTATAGGAGTTGATTAAGGTTCACTCCCCCCCCCCCAAAAAAATTACATGATTCTTTGAAAAAATGTAAGCTCCCGGATTGGAAAATGATAACAATTTAATAAGTAGGTATAAGTTACCTGTCTGCTGTCATCCAATCCAACAACAAGGATTGTGGATTGTGTCAGTAAGGATTGGATGACATCAGACAGGTAACTTATACCTACTTATTAAATTATTATAAACAAACTGGAAAGAAGCACAATGGTTAATAGAAAATACAATTTAATAACTTATAGGCCTCCCAAAATAAATTGTGGTTCTTGTTACTAATGTAATCAGTATTAATTTGTCGCCACAGTGCTCTTCAATTTTGTATTTTAACACACCATTTGCTCAATATTCTTGAACAAACCAAATTCAAAAATAAACGTATTTAAATAACCCCGTAATAAAAAACAAGAATAATACTTAATAACACGAACAATTTACAGAGACATGATCTGATCTGAAAGTACTCAGTATCTCATCGGATCAAGCATTTTTACTGATCCGAGCGGACGGCCTGAGATGATCTGGTAAAGTGTGTGTCGAACTTTTCTTTGATTGTTGCTTATTTTCCTTAAACACGAACGTTTATAACCGTCAGCGGTCGAAACACGTTACTACGTTGCTTAGGTTACAAACTGAACAAAACTAATAGTTTTAAGTAAAGTAATTATTAACAAACCTGCTTCCAACCTCAAGGGCTTTATAAATAAAACCTTACAGAGTTGAAAATCCATATAGATTAAACAGAAACCGGGTAATATTTGACCTACTTTCTTTGTAATATTTACAGACTTCAATCCAATAATTTTTCCCTTATAAAGTATTTTTCCCTGTGCATAAACTGATTATATTATAATTGAAAGCTTGTTTAATTATACTACTACTAAAATATACGGTACGAGAAACTGGCACATACTTTCTCACAAACATATTTAAATTATTAATACGCGTTTACTGCTAAGGACGCACATATGAGCTTGACACTGAACACTATGAGAAACGCACTATTGCACGCCAACCCCCGTATTGGAAGTATTTTCAAGTCACACAGTGCATTGCTTGCTTCGCACGCCAACCTCCGTATTGGGAGAATTTTCAATACGCAGAGCATTGCGTGCTTCGCACGCCAATTTTAAACCTATGTGCTATGGACGCACATGTGCTTCCGCTTAAAATATTAGTGATTATTACGTAGAAAGGTTAAAAAATAAAGTTTCTTCTACTCATTTAGGCTATAAATATAAGAAACAAAAAGTCAGCTCCTAGCATAGGAAATACGAAATTTGCGTAGCAGTGAACGGGGTTAAACAGATTTGCCTTCATAATTGTATTAAAGTAGGAGAGGGGATACATTGAAGTACGAGAATTTTTAGAATGATGCTGTTTTTTGCACATGGTAGGGTACATTAAGGGCTACAAATAAGCCAAATTTTTATAATAAAGTTTTTGGGGGTTTTTTTGGCCATAGTGAGAAAGTAAAAAACGTATGCACCCTCTATTTAAAATGATAACCTTGTGGACAATAACTGAGTACACTGATATTATTTGTATTCAGCACAGCCATTTCCAATTTCCGATTGTTTTGCGTTTTGCCGGCAGATTACCTCGGACCAAGCATTGATAGTCTACCTATATTGTACATTTCGTGATGGAACATACAACACTCATTACTTTTATTCGCTGTAAATTAAAATCGTGGCGCATAACTTTGGAAATGCCGTTGTATTTATCTTTCAAGTTTAGTCAAATGATTATGTTAAACTCGACTGAATTCAGCAGAGATAAACGTTCTCTGTTGTATTTATAATATTCGCTGTTTAGAATGAGGCTAGGAGACGAGCGGTGTTTCCTATTTGATTATCTTTTGATGTTGTTTGCACAGTTCTTCAAACAGTATTTTAATTTCGAACGGCAGATATAAGAGTAAACAATATAAAATTAAAATACATCTGTTTACAATTTTATTTTTTTATTTTAGTTGTAATTATTTCGGCAACGGTATTCCGCTTGTATAATACTCAGTATTTAGGTTTGGAAATAAGCTTTATAAAACAATGGGTTTATAGTCGTTAGAAAATGTTCTGAAATGTTAGAGAAATTAATTACACACATTTTGTACGAACTCTGAATACGTTCACGAAAGTATCACAAAGTATTTATTTTTTGGGATACCATATTTTGGCGGCCCTTAAAATCCCAAAATGTATAGTAAAATATTTTATGAGCAGTCGTACTCCAATATAGGATTTTCAGAAAACCCACAACTACTTATTCATGCCGAATTCCACTATCCAATTGCGCAAAAAAAGAGTGCTTGCAGTAGTTTTATACACAGATTAATATCAACTAGGGGCTCTGCCCCTGGACGCTCGCAGTTGGAAAATTCGCTAAAGAATCTCGTTAATCTTTGGCTCGTTTGTAAAATTATGAAACCAGGATTAAATATATTAACAGTAATTACAAGATTAATTATAACCTCAAATACATGCTTTAGAAACGTGAGAGGCTTTCATTACAATTCTAGTCCTAGTTCTACTGTCTTTTGTCAACTAAAGTTTTGAAACCAGGCCTTAAGATATAGTAAAAATTATTGCAGGATTAACATAACCTCAATACTATGTTTCAGAAATGAGCCAGGAATATATTACAAAGTTGACTATTAGAATTTATCCATCTTTGCCAAGCTTACCTTATTTTTGACAAAATAAATTGTTAAATCAGGCCCAATTTATACCAATTTAACGACTAAAACAGTATAAATTTGCTTGTTTTTTTTACAGTAATTAAAAAGTATCCAATGAACAGCTGATTTTGGATAATATTCAATCTCAGTTCTATTCCACTCTTCCAACGTGCTAAAACATTATAAATTGGCTTGTTTATAAACAGCTGTTTTGATCGCTCTATTTACTATTTCGTTGTTATTTTGTAACCAACATGGCAACCCATAAGACCCTATGTTAACATTTTTCAACTTTTAAATTAGATTTTCTCAAAAAATTGCGTTTTTACACGAAATACTACTACATATATGGATGTACTTAAAAATCAAAACTACACCTAAATACAAAATTTCTTTGAATTCGTTAGAGCCATTTTCGAGATCCGCGACAGATACAAAGATAAATACAAGGCCCCATTTTGCTGTACTATTAAAAAAAAACTAATTATTATTCTTTTTGGATTTAGAATTAAATAAGCTTTCAAACGATATGCAACACAACGATATTTGGGATTATTTAAAAATTTTGAGTTACGGCCATTTTTATTTTTCGAAATTCATTTCGAGTGGTTCAACCAAATATCGTTGTGTTGCATTACGTTTGAAAGCTTATTTAATTCTAAATCCAAAAAGAATAATAATTAGTTTAAAAAAAAATTACAGCAAAATCGGAAAACAAGTTTTCATTTTTTTAGACCGTTATTTTTAATCGGTTAAGATAAGATTTCATTTTTTTAGACCGCCATTTTTAATCGGTTAAGATATGGATGTGCAAATTTCACCGGTGGTTTTCTCTTGAAATTCTATACATCGAAATGATGTATCACATGACCACCTTCCCATTAAAAAAAAGAAAGTTACATTCAAAATGGTGGATCCAAGATGGCGGATACATTTTTTGAAATCTTAATAAAATAGTATTTTTACATAGAGTAGGTTCCTCAATCACATCTACCTTCAAATTTTCTTTGTATACGAAATATTAAACCAGTGCGGGACTTTTTGTACACGCTGTATATATTACTCTTTTTTTTATTAGATTTTATGTTAGTTGTTTTTTTCTTCTATGTAATTTCTATTTGTGTAAATACTAATTTCTTTTATTATTTGAGTTACAAAATAATTAAATGTAGCGTTAAAAAAAAGGCTAACATTTTAAAATTAGCTGTAAAGGAATATCCTGAGACGAACCTAAATATAGTAATGGTAATGAAGTTTATCATTGCTCTTAATTAGCAATTCACCATATTTATTTTACTTGAACTTGACCTTGCAAGACAACGGTTTATTGATTTAGTTTATAACTTTAGTTCTTCGTTTTTTCCAAGTTTAAATTGACTTAAATATCGGTCAACTGATGTTCTCCTAAATAAAATACTAAATATTTGATTGGCACTTGCTTTACTGTTAAGTTCCAGAATTAGTTTATCCGTAATTTTAATCAAGCCGGCTG
>JAGFPH010007872.1:0-10766 GCA_018207615.1 Philaenus spumarius | reverse complement strand
AAACGTGTTTAATCAATTAGCTAAATTATAAAGTGAAAACGAGTGTCCCATTTCGATCAACTCTTACTAGTATGTTCTGAATTATTTTCTGTGTAACATAGACTGTTTTAAGCAGTTCCTTTTCTTCAAAATGGAGTTGAGCAGTGATTAAAAACGTCTGTAAAAAAAACTTACTATTTGGCGCATGTACGTCTTAGTTGGCTTAACCGTTAGAAATAAATCAAAACATTTATAAAAGTAAAATAAAAACACCGCGTGCTATCTTTATCTGAAAATTATATTGTAAATAGGCTTCAGCCACATTATAACCAGGGATCTCAAGAAATATACGCAAAGGAGATGCACAAAAATAGTCAAAATATTACGGCATTCTTGCAATGTACCTTATCGCTAGAAAAGCTGAAAATGTTTTGAATAGAGACGAAAGTAGTTAACTTAAGTAGTCTTGGCAGTCCTTGAGTCCCAACATGGGCTCTTATGGGACTACGTCTGAGATGCGTTGTTGACTTAAGCAGAGTGGTGGGGGTTGTTAAATTCACGTATATGTGTTAAAAAGTTGAGCGTGTAGTGATGTATGTATGAAATTTTGTGCTCCGGGGTCAGGGGCTCCTCCCCCAAAATTTCGAAAAAAATTATTTTCTGAAAAATGGGAAAATTTTGAAAATCGAGCACGGGGTTAAGTTCAAGAGCTGTATTGGACGTAACGTAGACATTTACCCCCACCCACCCCCCTTCCCACACCCCCAGCCCTAAAATTTTGAAAAATTCAAAATTTTGAAAAATGTGTGAGGGATTAATTTAAGGTGTTTAAAAAGTAAAATAGACTACCCCACCCCAACCCCCCAACCCCACCCCCACCCTAGTAGAGTGTGGGGCACTTAATCGGCATTGTATCCTCAATGTTAAACGACGGCGCTAAATTTATAATCCGTCGCCATCTAGTTCGCCATCTTGTTGATATATCACAGCCATTTTCGCAGCCTCCAATATATACAGGATGCTCCAAAATTCGTAAAAGCGATATTATTTAATTTATACGAACAATATAATGCAATATTAAAAGATAAAACGGAGTTATCTTAACCTAGTTAGTGCGTGTGAGGGTGTGTTTGTAACACTTAACTTCTATATACAGAGTGTCCCGAAATTCTTAAAAGCAGTAATATTTAATTTATAGAAATAATATAACTTATTATTAAAAGTTTACGACAATTTAAGTTATCTCAGCCCAGTTAGTATGTATGGAACACTTTACTCCTATAAACAGGGTGTTCCAAAATTCTTAAAAGCGATATTATTTTATACGAACAATAGAATGTATTATTAAAAGGTATCGACAATTTAAGTTATCTTTATCCGGTTAGTATGTATGGAACACTTTACTCCTATATACAGGGTGCAAAAAAAAAATACTTAAGAGTGGTAATATTAAAAGACATCGGCAATTTAAGTTATCTTAAACCTTGTTTGGGTGTGTGTATAAGCATATATGTTGTTCAACGGTCAGATCATAACAGTAAATATTAATATAGAATAATATAATGTGCGACCATATAACGATTGTTATGCAACGTAGTAAGTTTCTTCGAACCTTGTCGATCTATATTGTTCTAACATATACTAAAAACCATTATATAGCTGTTTCTACTGATCTTACCCTAACTAAAACCCTGACTTGACCGAACTTAAACCCTTGTAATATGATGTAAAATACATTATGTAACTGTTTCTACTGATCTTACCCTAACTAAAACCCTGACTTGATCGAACTTAATTCCTTGTAATATAATATAAAATACATTATATAACTGTTTCTGCCGATCTTACCCGATCTAAAACCTGGACTTGGCCGAACTTAACCTTAGGCTTCGCTGTACCCCACATTACCTATATAAAATGTGTTATAACCCGACCGAATCGAAATCGTTATCCGAGTCGCTCGCAGTGATAGTTTGAAGTTTCTCTACCAGAACGCGCTGCTATAGGGAAACTATAACGATGTAGTGTCTAGGAACCTCGTATCTCCCGAACGGTTGGTCCTGGGCCAACCAAACTTCGTGTACGGTAGGTAAGTCAATTGTTGTGTGGGTTGCATAACCGAAAGTTTAAAGGGGCTAAATTTTCTAAATGCAATAACTCAAGTGTTTGTGGTGGGATTTCATTCGGATTTTAGCTAACATAGTTGGTAATACACGTACTTTATTCCTATATACAGAGTGCCTCGGAAATTCTAAAAATGTGTGGCTGATCAGACAAAATTCAATAACTCTCGTGTTTGTGGTGGGATTTGGTAGGATTTTTCTAAAATAGTTAGTAATACATGTACTTCACCCCTACATACAGGGTGCCTCGGAGATTCTCAAACTGTGGGGCTGAGCGGAAAAATAGGTATATGCGTTTAAAATTTTGGTATGGAGAAATAATTTGTATAAAATGTGTATGCAACGATGTGTTATAATGTATAAGAAAAAACATACATTGTGTTATATGACATATTATATGTTGCAACAGATTGTTGCACGGGCCTGAGTGATCGGTAAAATACGTACAGGCGTTAAAAAGTTGGGGCATGGAGTAATAATTTGTATAAAATGTGTATATAACGATGTGTTATAGTGTATAAGAAAATTATATAAACATAACTTAGCCTAGTCTAATCGAAGGAACTGTCATAATATAAAAATAAATTATTATAGCCCGAATGGCAGATGAATCTCCCTAATAATTAAAAGTTATTATAGTTGAGTGTTAAACTTTATTGCTATTTTAACCTAGTTGTGTTTGTGTGTGAGTGTAACACTTTATTTGGTTATGATGAATTTTATTTGTTCTCAACATTTGATTTTGCAAGCTTTGAAAACTTATGGAAAACAGGTAACCGTACCAGTGGAGCCAGTTTTTGGGGTTTACCAGCACGAATTAAGAACAGAAATATCTTTTAATTTTGGCGTAACCAACTAAGAAGAAAAAACAGCGGCGAGAAAAAAAGCACATTTCACAAATAATATCTTCAATAATCTAGGATCCAGGTTTTCAAGCTTCATAAAAAAGGGTACTCTCCATAAATTGCTTTTGTATTTGTTGAAAATAGAATTCAGGCAACTTAAGTCTGAAAGATGGCTCGTTTAGTCGTGATAAGCGTATTCTGTTTAGATTTAGGCATATCTTGCTTTCCTTTTGTAGCTGCACTTAGCATGACATACACATATAATATTCGCAAAGATATTTTACCTGTCTAAATAAGGGCAAGTAATACTCAAATTTTAATTTATATACAGTTGATCTTGTTTTATTATAGGCATAAGTGCATTTAGATATGTACCACCGCACACCACAGTTCATATCTTAGTTTAGTATTAGTATAATATACAACTTTTACTATTGAATGCTATAAAAGTAATACACTTTTTCAATAGAAAGTTCTTTAAGATGCCATTCCAACACAAATAACCTAATAATAATGATTTATAATAACTAACCATATTATTATCTTAATTTAATTCATTTTGCTACACTGATTTTATTTTTAGTCTATTTTATCATGTTCTTTTGATTGATTTAATTTAGATTGCCTCAAAAACTCTCTTACCAGCGTCAAGGTAATTTGGAAAAATAATAAAAATTTTGAAGTTGTCCAAAGTCATAAATCAAATAAAATTTATCTCTACCTTAGACATAACTGTGCAAGTATGTTTGCCATTAGCATCTAGGATGGATCTTAAACAGGCTAAACTATGGGATGGCACTTGTTGTAATGAATGCCTATCCATCATTTTGAGTTGACTTGTGTTAAACATTATGTAGGATTATGATGAGTAATTAGTACTAAAATAATTACTTTACATCTCTAATGAGATAGATGGGAATCGACCACTTTCCATAGCCACCCAGGAGGTACGGTCGGAACATCGTTTGCTTTTTGTTTTACGGGAGCATCCTCAATCGTTAGAAAGAGTCTATCTCTCTCGACGGGTAGCCGAAAGTATCCTCAATCATCAGAAAGAGCCTACACCTCCCGTTGGGTAGCTAAATGTTAGCTACACCTGATAATGGATGTCAAAAGCCAAGCTGATTCGCTAGTTTCAAACTAATGTAAATATCAACCTGTTCATTGAGTAGGGGATGGGGTCATTTAATGAGACAACCAAAAATTATATGACTCCGTTCATTTTAAACTGTAACCGTTCCATTTACTAAGCAGAGTATTATTGGAAACTAATGTACACCGTCAACCTGTTCATTGTTTGTGTGTGTGTGTGTGTGTGTGTGCGTAGAACAAGGTCCGTTACTAAGACAAAAACAAATGATACCGGTTCGCTAAACAAGAGAAATAAAAGGAGACTTGAATGGAAATAAATTAAGGCTTTTGATCTAGATTTGTAGTAAAGAAAAAATGTAACACAATCAACTTAAAAAATATATTGAAGAGAAACGGCAACTGATAGCATCAAGTAAGTATTGGTTACCTCTACACATAGGATAGATACTGTTAAGTCACAAAGCATTTATGGTTATGTAAAACAGAAAGTTGCAGTATATAATTTTATATGCATATATAGAGGGACCACCTTCGACTTAGAGACTTTTACATCTTGCCAGTGGTTTCCAGTAGCCCTTTTTTTTTTTTTTATAATACTTATCCAAATTGGATTCTCCAGCTGTACCAAAACAAGTATAGCTCGACTTTTGATAAACAACTTTTTGCGTCGTATCTGACACTGACTTTTACGTTATGTCTGAGGTTTCTAGTAACCTTTATAAGACATATTAAAATTCTAAAACAAAAATAACACCAATATTACCCGATGCTCTCACTTAACCTTTAATTTAATATGTAAAACAAATGTTTACAGTACATATTTTGGAAGTAAGTTAATTTGCATTACATTTTTAACTGTGAATGGAAAATGAGTCAGCTATTGTGTTTTTTGTCTTTTATAACCGTACGGTAATGTGTCGTACTCCCCTTGTCTTTTTCTTTTTGCTCCTGTTACTTTAAATACTTTTGTTTCCTTAATAGTTACAATATCTTTGTCTTTAGTTCTCCTAATTCTATTTTCTTCAATTACTAAAGACTCTTTGTTCTCACACAGCACCATTTCTTTAAGTTTATCAAAATTAAGTTTTTCTGAAGTTTTTAGATTAAGTGTAAGACCTTTAACTTTACACACTGTATGTATTTGTCCAGTAGCAGGTGACAGAACTTTGTAGCCGTAGGTTTTTGGTCCTCCGGAAACAAATTCTGAAATGTACGAACCGTGTCCATAGTCGGTCAGTTCGTCAGTCATATGGCCTAGGTAGTCACCTGTAGGAATTTTATACTCTCCCTCCTTGTGTAGGTAGATAATTGAGTCAGTATCATAATAATAACCTTTTTCACCTAGGATATCAAGGTATTCGTATAATTTAAGTCGGGCTTGGGCAGTTGTATACGCAGCCAGAACAACATTGACGTTATTCAATGATTCGCCGACTTCATCTAGGTATTGCCAATTAACTAAAAGTGCCTCTTCGTTGATTTCCTGCACCATGTTAATCTGTATGGAGGGACTTGTTGCTAATTGAAAAAGAACAGACGGGTCTCTTATTATAAGCGCTTTAGTTTGGTTCTCTCGCTGACCGAATTTTCCCCAAAAAGAGTTAAGCATTAATTTTGAAAGGGAACGGAGTCCGCCATTCTTCTCGATTCTGGAGGGGTCAAGCAGTATTCCTTCGTGATTAAAATAGTCCTTGACATATTTGTCTCTGTCATCGTCTGTTTTACACCAAGCAGGCCAACCACTAGCTTCTTGTTTTATTTTCAAAAACGTGTTAATGAAATCTGTAAAAAGTCCTCCGTTTTCAAACGTTGCCATCTTGTATTCCCAAAGCTCGTACATGTCCAAAATCACATAACCCTTTTCCACAGCTTTCCTTATCTCGTCCATTGTCCAAGTCCCTACCAATACCCTCTCCTCACTACTATGCTCACAATCGTACGAGTACAAGTTTTCACCGCACGAGCGACAAAGCACAAACATTAGTTTATTGTTCATTCTTACAGGCAGGATGGGGTGATACAAGTCTCTCGGTGGTAGTACTTTACACTTTAACAAACCTTCCACTTCTAGGCCTTTTTTCCTACACTCGATGTCACCTACATGGATTGTTGGGTGACCTACAGGGTATTTACCGTACTTGCAAACCCAAGGATAAAGTGAGCACACATCCACGTATTGGATGGATTCATCATCAACACACTTGTGATATGTTTTTGCATTTCCAGTCCGACCTCCGAAAAAAGAGTCTCTCGGTTTAAGTGGCAAAGTGTTTAGTATTGGAAGAGAATCCAGGTAGGTCAATTTTTTGTTCTCCTTTAACGCTTTAAACGTACACTCCCACATCTCTACTACTTCGTAAGGAGTTTTTGACAGCTTATCGATTTTGGCTCTGGTCCTTTCATATCTTAAGTGTAGGCTATCTGAAGGGTCTTCTTTAAGAGGGTCTTCCCTCTTGTAAGGGAAACATTTAGGACAGCCATGCCAGTAACACCCTTGAAATTCGTAGATACGTTTACCGTCAAAACCGTCGACTTTCATCCCTTCGATTTTGACTTCTCTCTCACGGCCTGCATGCTGGATCCGAACATTCCGTTCATCCTCTTCCCACGTCATCCACTGCAGGGCAATTGATGATTGGTTATCCACTAGACGGTATCCGTTCTTAGGAACCAAACCAATAGTATTTCGTTTTAAAAAGTTACGTCTGAATGCCAAGTTGCAGGCGCCAGCTATTGTAACCGCTTCTAAAAATGGATCCACATTACATTGTTCCAAAAACATTGACCTGAATTTTAACGCTGCTTGAGCTAAAATGTCCACGTCCGATATACAATATTCTACAATTTCCTTTTGAAAATCAAAAACGTAGTTAGCCTTAACCTGTTCGTCGTGCCATTTTGTAAAGTCTTTGTGTCCTTTGTCAAACATACTGTCGGGGCAGTAAAATTCTGTAGAAGGTATAGGGCCTACATAATTTTGATTGGCTACCGTGTTGAATAGATGTGGAAAGTAACCCTTCTTTTTCTCAGGAGGTAAATCGAAAGCTTTGGGAAGTGCAGACAAGGCCATGGGGAAGTAATTTAGTGAATCTATGAACCTTACGTTGTCCAGCTCCATGCGTATGATTTTGGTCCCTTGCATAATAAGGTCAGGGGTGAATTTAGTTTCATTTAGGATAAACTTCAAAAGAAATTGAAAATCAAAAGAAGATCCGTTGTGTGCTAGTACTGTTACGTTTTTGTAAGCTTTGCGAACATCCATCACATACGTCATGAAAGCATTGACAGGATCCTCTCTGAATACACGGGTACGGGAACCGCAGGTTTTGCACGATTGGCCTATAAGGCACTCGTGACAAAACTGTTGACTCGCGCACAAGTTAACTTTATGCACTTTAGTTTCCGAATCGATAAACTCGTCTTGACGGGTTTCTAAATCAAAAAATATAAATAAAAAGTCTTTATTTTTGGGTTTTCCTGTATCGACTCTCATAAAACATTGGTGATTAGGAGGTTTGTATTCCGCACAGGTTTTACAATAAACTTCACCACACACATGTTCTGATTTTCGTTCACTAACTCTAACAAGCTTTCCACACTCGGTACACTTTCTAACAGACTTACAACGTTCACCTTGATGGGCGATGAAACAAATTTGATTTTTAAAGTGGAGGTTGCATTTAGGACAAGTTATTCCACCATGTTCCAATTTACAAGGGGGAGATACTGTCTGACACACTGGACAAATATTTTGGCATCTATGTCTTCCTTTGTGATCATAGGGAATGTGACAAGCTTCACAGTAATAATTGCAAACAAAAGCGGCGGTCAAACTAGTAATAACGTTAAAATGATTTTCATTAAATAACAGGTTTATGTTATACACAGCACTTTCATTTCCCCCGCTAAAATACACTTCACGGCCTTTCATGTTAAAATTGTAGACTGTAATTTTATATTTCTTTAAGTGTTCCTGAAACTTTTCCAATTCCGGTATCCCCGCACCATCCTCCGGAATGACCACCCTAGCTTTAGCCATAAGTTTCTTGGCTCTGAATAACTGTCTTTTCCCCTTGTCTTTCCTTATAGCTTTGTATTGCGGATCTTTTTTAGCGTGAGCTTTCCCTACCACTAAGGCTCTAGCTAAGCATAAATTATCGGAATTTTTTATAACAACTATTCCCCTTCTTGCCTTACACTCTTCGTTGAAATTATTATAAAGCCCTGGCCTTTTCTTACCACTGCCGACAGGAAGATTGATTCTAGTACACTGAATTTTGAAAGTATCTGTTGATTTAATGGACTCAGAATTACTCTGAATAATTCCCCCAAAAATATCCCAAATAAGGTCCTGGTGCACTTGACTTGCGGGTCGGAAGGCAACATACCCCGGTTGCTTACTTTTCAAATTTAGACTTGTTAATGTAAACCCCAATTGATCGTTGTCTGAAGAATCAGCTTTCATTCTCTCAACCAAACTTGCAAACCCCCTTTTTAGCCAATCAATTTCTGATACGTCTTTAGGGACCGGGTTGAATTTAAAAGTCGTGACAGAACCATACACCCTAAAACGATTAACATAAGTTTCATTAGTATTTAAAACGTATACAGGATCCATGATTACTCCAAATTTGTCAATCAAACTAGATAAACACCGATCGATCTGCACTGGTCAAATGTCTAGATTAGACTGAACGAATAATTAAGTAGTGAGCTATAAAGTACTACTGTTAAAGTGTACTGCTAAAGTCAAATCATGTACTCCATGCTAATTAAATAAATTACTACAGAGGAGCTAAAGGCAAATAAAATGGCGCAACCTTTGAACTGTTTAAACTATAAGGGTTAGTCTGAACATGTATTGTTAAAAATATTATGTAGATTTTTGTTGTACTGCTAAAGTCAAATGATCGTCTAGAAAATAGATGTACCCTCACAGGTGAACAGGACAGAACGAGTGACGATTTATTTAGTAACTAATAAGGTACTATGTACAAGAACCTTATAGAAAACGGTATCCGTATACGACTACACACTGCAGTTAAATCTAGCAAACTTAGTACTATCTACCTCACAGAGAACGGTACTAGTACTGCTAAAGTCAAGTTAAACCATAGTAAAATTAGCTTTTAGAGATAAAATTTCTTTGAACTGTACAGTCCTATAGGCCAATCCAAGTGAACTATTATGTATTATTGTTGACGTACACTGAAATAGTCAAATCAAGAAGTCAAACCTTCAAAAATAATTGTCTAAAAATAGAAAGACAAATTAGACTAAACGAGTAATGATTTAGTAATTTATTAGTACCTTAAAGAGAACAATGTCGTAAGTCAAAATACACACATATCGTAACCAACTGATTGGCTTATAGATTAACTGGCTAAATTAACTTGAATTGTTGAATAAGCTGTATTATTGTTAATGAACTTACTGAACCACAACCTAAATGATACACAAAACAAACAAAATACAAATTCTTATTATTATTTCAGCATACACTTTTTAACTATAAATAAACTCTACGTTATAGAGAACGATTTCCGTAAAGGACTACACAAAACAAGCTTAAGCACTGTTTGATCTGCACAGGTTAAGTGCCTGTATTAGACTAAACAGTTAGCAGTCTGATCACCTATAAGGTAAACTCTGCAAGTACGTTATAGAGAACGGTCCCCTGAGCTTAATGACTGCTTGAACTGCTTAAGTAAAATGTCCGTATTAGACTAAACAATTAGCAGTCTGATTACCTATAGGGTAAACTCTACGTTATAGATAACGATTTCCGTAAAGGACTAAATGTACAGGTTAAATGTCTAGATTAGACTGAATAAGTAAAAACCTACAGACATATAAGGTACTGTTGACAAGAACCTTATAGAGTACGGTACTCACAAATGACTACGCACTGCTAAAGACAAGATGAAACTAGCAAAATGATGCAGTTAAACACTTTTAGATAAACACTGTTTGATCTGCACAGGTTAAATATCTAGATTAGACTGAACTAATAATTGCCTAGTATCCTATAAGGTACTGTTGTCAAGAACGTTATAGAGAACGGTACTCACAAATGACTACACACTGCTAAAGGCAAGATGAAACTAACAAAATTATTCAGTTGAACACTTTTAGATAAGCACTGTTTGATCTGCACAGGTTAAATATCTAGATTAGACTGAACTAATAATTGGGTAGTAACCTATAAGGTACTGTTGACAAGAACCTTATAGAGAACGGTACTCACAAATGATTACGCACTGCTAAAGACAAGACGAAACTAACAAAATGATTCAGTTAAACACTTTTAGATAAGCACTGTTTGATCTGCACAGGTTAAATATCTAGATTAGACTGAACTAATAATTGGGTAGTAACCTATAGAGAGCGATCTGCTCACACAGAATGTCTGGAGACTAATAATTAATTTTAATGCAAGTCCTATGTTTTAAATAGATTTCCACTACTTATCCACGCACATCTGCGCATGCGTAGTAACCAACCACGTTGTTTACGACAACTGCCAAAAAGTATATAATTTCCTCATACATAATAACACACTGTTATATAATTTAAAATACATTATAATGACAGATAATCTTCGAACATCGAATTTTCCCTGTCAAAATGAGGTTAGACTTAAAAATCTCACCGCCAAAATGAGGTTAGACTCAAAAATTTCCACGCAAAAATGAGGTTAGGCTCAAAAATTTCCACGAAAAAATGA
>JAGFPH010007871.1:8199-27598 GCA_018207615.1 Philaenus spumarius | reverse complement strand
TCATTATTAGAGTGAACTAAAGGTTGTTGTCACTGAAGCTGCTACTTGATGTTGGCTTATCAGTTTAAAAAAACTTCAAAATCGTTCCTTTACCTTGATATTTATTGCGTTTATTACTAGGCCTTCCACTCATCTTACTTATATAATAATTCAGTACACCCTTAAACGTTTGGTAACCCTATTGATACCTATTTCTGAAGATCTACCTTGCCGATTTTGTGCTGTTTGTTATAAATGACAGAAAATGTTATAATTATTATAAACAAATTATGAAACGTCAATTTTATTTCATGGGTGTATTTAAAAGGGCACTTTTTAAGTTTTTTGGGTTTTATGTTAAAATCCTATTGATAGCTATTTCTGAAGACCTACTGGCCGATTGTAGTGCTGTTTGTTTTAAAGGACAGAAAACGTTGTCATTACTATACAATTTTTTTGAAATGTCAATTTTATTTCATGGACATATTTAAAAGGGCACTTTTTAGTTTTTTGTTAGCTATTTCTGAAGTTCTACGGGGCCGATTTTAGCGCTGTTTGTTTTAAATGACAGACAATGTTGTCATTATTATCAAAAAATTATGAAATGTCAATATTATTTTATAGTTTTATTAAAAATATCACTTTTTGAGTTTTTGAGTTTTATGTTAAAATTCTATTGATAGCTATTTCTGAAGATCTACCATGCCGATTTTAGTGCTGTTTGTTTTAAATGAAAGAAAATGTTATCATTATTATTAAACCATAATGAAATGTTAATTTTACTTCTTGGGAACTGTTATATTTATAAGCGCACTTTTTGAGTTTTTGGTTTTAGCTTAAAACCCTATTGATAGCTATTTCTGAAGATATACCGGGCCGAATTTAGTGGTGTTTGTTTTTAATGACGGAAAATATTGTCATTATTATTACACAATTATTGAATATTAATTTTATTTCATCTGTATATTTATAAGGGCACTTTTTGAGTTTTTTTGGATTTAGTAACCTTTTCCGGTTGATATCTGTTTGTGGAGATCAACCTGGTCGATGGTCCGGTTTGATTTAAATGAAGGTAATGTTGTCATTATTAATAAAATTAAGAAATGTCATTTTTATTTCAACAGTATATTTATTTATAAGGTTAATTTTATTTTTTTTAGTTTTAGGTTTTTTATTGATAACTATTTCTGGAGTTCTGCGTGTCCGATTTTCGTGTCATTGGTTTTAAATGAAAGAAAATCTCATTATTTTAAACAAATTATTAAATGTTATTTTTTCGATTATTTTGCACTTTTGAGTTTTTTGTTTTTAGGTTAAAACCCTATTTTTTATATAATTTTAGTTTTTTTCCAGTGCAATTCTTTAGACGCGTTGGGCACTTTTTTGCATGGAGAAAATGATTGAACTCGCTTCACCGTCATCGTCATCGCACTTACACAACATTTTTTGAGGCTCCGTCACATCTCCTAATTATTTAAGGTTCTGTTGCATCTCCGCAAATATTTAAGGCTACGCCGCATCTCCGTAATTATTTAAGACACAATCGCATCCCCGATATTATTTAAGTCTCTATCGGATCTCCACAATTATTTAAGGCTCTGTTGCATCCCCGCAATTATTTAAGGCTCCATCCCATCTCCACAAAGACTACGTAGCATCTTCGCAAGTATTTAAGACAAAGTTGCATTCGAGCATTTATTTAAGGCTCCAACGCATATCCGCAATTTTTATTGCTTCATACATTAAATAAATTTCAAACCTAAATTACTTAAAAACCGTACATTTTAACGAAAAAAATGTCGACACCTTTTTTGTAATCCTTTTGATTCCCTATCGGATGGTGTAACTGTAAAAACAATCGGATGAAGGATAATAGTTAAGTTATGTGTAATAATTGGTTTGTTCAACAGCCGCTATTTTTAAACGTATGATAGGATTTAATTGCTTTTTTTTATATATATATTATTGTAAGGTTAAACTTCATGCCAAGTTTTTTTCTTATTTTGGCCCATAGAACCATTCCCCGAAGTTTGATCCCGTAATTACTGGACACCCTGTACATTCCTTAAATATAACTATGGTAATTACAAATAAAACATGATATAAGACAATCTAATTCTCGCTCAAGTACATTAACTTTTTTGTCGCTATGTATTATTTTGTATTTATTGTATGCCTATATTAAATTAAGTTACATAGTATATTAATTATGTTTTCAAATTTTCCTTGAAATCGGCGATTTGTTCTGGTTATCAAGCAATAAAAAATTATTACAATCATACATAGAGTATTTTTTGTCTCTCGATATGCTCACGTTTTTATATGAATTGTATTTTAGTTCCACTGTTCATTCAAAGTTAGTTTAAAAAAAAAAACTTGTTTGGCGGTACAAGTTGGTCAAAATTGTCCGATTTACATCAAATTTAGTATAAAAATAATCAAAATTTAAATACAAAACGTAAGATGATAATGGTTTTTAATAATTTTGGTCAATAATTTCACTGACGTTTTGGTATTAGGTACCTAATACTTGTTCTCATTGAGTGCAGCCAAGCTTCACTAATTAGGGTCGGGTGGGCGGAAGACCCTAACCTTTTCTTACCTAACCTTTTGGTTCAGAGTTAGGTTGTCCGCAACTATAGGACTCTTTTTTAGATTGTTAGGTTTTATTTTATAACTCTATTGATACCTATTTATGGATTTATAGCGTTTTCTTTTAAATTAAAGAAAATGATGGAATTATAATTTTTTCTAAATATGATACGATTGATACCTATTTCTGGAGAATCATTTTTCCCTAGGATATTTTTCAGCCGACCTCGGGAGGCTTTTTACGCTAGTAGTTAATAATATCACTTTTACCTCGATGAATACAAGTTTTACAGATTTACTTATTTAGTAACGCACCTACCGTACTTGCTACTGTAACATCTACAGGCAATCTTTAACCTATTCTGACTCATCACTTATTGACGCAACGTCAGACGGAGACGGACAGGCGATCCACATAATTACTTCCGAGAATGTGCGGATGAGCGAGTGCGGAAGTTTAGCCTTGCAGTTTTACAGTACAAAAACTATAGGAACGTGAAGTATGTAAAAAAAACAATTACATTCTCCTTGCTTTGTCCACGAATACTTAATATTTCATACCTCATTGTTATGTACGAAGTAAAATCAAATTTCTTGCTTAAAAAAACTGAACTGAAGGGGGATCCAGACCCCTAAAAACCCCCTTAGCTACGTCCCTGGGTGACCTGGCCTTTCTTGTATAACTTCTAGGCCTACGAAAAAATAAGTATCTTAGAATTGTTATTAATAATACAAATCAACTGTGTAACATTGAATAAATAAAGTATGGATAGCTAACAAGAGCTATCCATTTCTTACTTAAAATGTTTGCTCAAAGTTGTAACATCGTCTATCATCTATACAGTATATCTATTTATCTATACAATTATAAAAAAAATCATGTGTAATTATATAAATTGTGTATGTTTGTCCTTCCATCACGCAATACTTCTGGACAAATTTATGTGAAATTTTGAAAACACACTTTTATAGTCAATAATTTTCTTTCTTGAATCTTTCAGTATATACCGCTGTATATGGTATTATAATTATATATACGGTTTTTATAAATTTTTTCCCTTAAAGGTGCGTACACACTTCCGCGCCACGAACAGCGCGTGGTTTGCGCGCCGAGCATTCGCCCCTCGACTATTGTTCGTTGAAATTGTTGATCTATAGGGAACCCACGAACATTTAGTCTTCATTTTGCCGTGAAGTTGCAACCATTTTAAAATTTGTATACACTTACATTTAGAACTAAATTACGAAATACAAAAAAAAAAAAATACAATAAATGTTTACTACTTTTTATGTAGGCCTAAATTTTACTGTTGGATTTTCCTGTTACCGGAAATGTTTGCTTCCTGAGCTAATAATTTTTTAAATTTTACATCAACCAATTTTTTATTTGCTTATATGGATTATTGGAGCATTTTTCTATAAAAAAGCTAATGAAAAATATTGAATTGGGATACAAAATTACTACAGTTGATGAATTAAAAAAAAAAAAATGCTTGCAAAACTAAAAAGTCCGGGTGAAATAACAAGGCTAGTTTCCAGAGTTAACTAATCTAATATTTACAATTAAATGAGATTTATATATTAATATAGGCCTAACCCATTTCTATAGCATAGCTTTTAGGTTAATGCTAATATATTTAGGCCTGATTTAGCAATTAAATTTCTCAGAAAAAAGTTAAAGATGGCTGAAATTGATTGTGAAATAAATATTCAGTTGCAGTATAGGCCTTGCTAATTTCTAAAGCATAGTTTTGAAGTTAACAATTTTTAATATATTTGAGTCATAACTTCCCATGCTACTCTTCAATTTGCTTTTCTCCTGATGGTAAGAAAACAGCAAAATATTTTTTTTACAGTAATTTGCATATATATCTAACTCCGCTGCTATTTTTCGCCAAGCATCTAATTTCATATTTTTGATAAATCAAACGCTCGCTAAAAACGACAAACCTTTCACGCTCTCGTCCAAATATCTTCGTCAACCATTAAAAGTGTTCTTCGAAAATACCGACAGGAGAGTGATCGCTGCGCCAGCGCGTGCGACCCGTACAAATATGACGAATTAAATGCGCACGAGCGGTGCGAGCGCCGCTCAGCGTGTAAGTGTGTACGTACCTTTACAATGCTTTATAGTAAAAAGCACTGTGTTATTAAGACCCCTGCAATTGGTTAAACCTGTGTCATTTAAAAAAGAGGGTACATTTTATAAGTTCATCATGAAAAATAAATTATAAAACATATTTGAAATATACATAAATATGTTCCTTGCCCGCCAGATCGTCTGATTCTGTCATCTGTTACAAGTACTATAAATTTTTAATTTTCTCCAAAATGGACTCTTGGCCACGCCTCCGGGCTGTCTAGTTTCCTTTGAAATTTTCTGTAACCTTTTTTTTTGATTTTAGGAATAATAATCCGGTCTATGAAAAAACTGCTGTGCTTCTCACAATCTGTTCCAACTTTCATCCATATTTCATTATTTAAAAAAAATTTCGGTTTTGATTTGAATTTAATCTTTCTTACAATTCCAATGGAATGAATGCGTTTGTCGAAAATTTTGTTAAATACGGACAATACTATGTGGGTTATTGTGCAGGTTTCATCATTTGGATTTATTAAACTGCCAGTTTTGAAAGATCGATTGTAAATTAAAAGATTGTCTGCAGATGCATGAGCCGGTAAATCACAGGAATTGTCAGAAAGTTCATCAATGCAGTTGGGACACTTGAATTTCTTATTTGTGGCATGCAAAGAAAATATTTTTAGTCTTTGGAATAAATTTTGTTTAAGTGTGCTTTAGAACAGATGATGTACGATCCATATGGGTCTAGACAATGTCAACGTGGTAATTTAAAAATTTAATTATCAACCCAAAAGCCCCAATATATATAATATATATATATTGTAACGATGCAATAGTTGCACGACGCTGGGGGAGGAAGTTTGTTTTCCTTTTGTCCCCACGTTGCGACGTCAACTCTGCAACGACAGACCTTATTAATGACGTTCGGGAGCCAACTCTGCAACGTAGCCCCGACGCTATTGTCTGTCTGTAGGATTTCCCTACTTTGTTACAGAATAAAGAGATTATATCACCTACTGGAAGTTTAAGGCAAATTAATTTTAATAGCCTAGGTGATATAACTCTGGTTAAGATAACTATGCCTATAGTCACCTTAAATAAAAATATTTTATTAAATTCCTTCCAGTTATTCAAGTTACTATTAACTTTAAATTTGCTCAGCTCAGTAATTAATATTATATTTATTTGACAATCTCTGAGGAGTGAGAACTGTGGAACTTTACCTAGAATAATTAAATTATTTGTGCTTTGTGAAATTTCGTTGGAACTGCCAACTTTGCGTTTCCGCCCTTCGATATTGATCATACACTGAAAACAACTTATCATATAGGATACTTAGATAATAGGAATTTCTTGAACAAGGTAAATTATTTATATTAATTGAAATCAAAAGAAAATTTATTCAATAACAACTCAAAATACTCTGTGGTTCTTCCCACTACAAAAACATAAATTTTAAACTAAATTTACTATTTACATAAATTTTAACTCTTTTAGGTAGAACCATTTATTATTCATTTATACTTAATTCTTCCTTCTTTTTTAATATTTATTATTTAATTATTTAATTATGATTTTAAATATTTAATTTACAAGATTAATAATTTTATATTTTGAAAAACCTAATTTTTATCTCAACCCAGTATCAATAATTATTTAAATTTAACTCAGGCAATTTTAATAAGGGATATCGTAACTTTTCTGACAGACCTTTTATTACTGCGACCCTGGACTCTGAACACCTTTCCCAGGAATGTTGATTGAAATACAGCTTCCCTGAAGTCCGGTTATCGTTGGTGCGGTTGAACGTCTCTCGTGGTCTCAGCTTTTGCCTGGTTTGACTTTCCCTGATGTCTTCTAGCGCCTTCCCTGATGTCTTCTAACGCCTTCCCTGATGTTTTCTAACGCCTTCCCTGATTTGGTTTCCGCTTCTTATTCCAGTAGTCCTTCAAAGTCCATGTGCTGTTCCAGTTATTGTCATTACATCAGTCCTGTGATTCTTGTAGACTACGTCATTTATAGGTTTTTTGACGCACCGGCTATATAATTAACTATAGCGTAATTCACTCAAACTGTTCAATCGTTTTTTCACTGTCTGTAATGCTAACTGATTTTACACTGTTTTTGTTCATTTAACTCGTATTTACGTTTGATAAAATTTTAATGAGAACTGTTCTTTGAAATATTATATTGCATAATATTATAAGTAATAAAAATGTTCACTGTTTGATTTACACATATCTTACTGCTGTCTTTATAAAACACTGCTTCTAAGTACGTTACTTTAACCTCGCAGATCCGTCTAATGATCTAATGATGAATAATGCAATGAAGAATGGTGAAAGCTCGAAAGATGCGCGGCTCCCGCTGTACTCCGCTTATATGGACTCTTCTGCCGCCTTCCGAGTACCAACTGCCTTTCTTATTCTTCTATCCCTTGTTCGACATCTTGCCATGCAACTTGTATTAATTTCTTTAAGTTTTAGGTTGGTACTACCCCCACTAACTTCTTCGTTAGGCCTTGCCATCAGCTAATCTATCTCTCCCCTCCTAACATTTTCTCATATTGTCTTACGTATTTTCCTCGTAGTTTTCTTTTAACTGCTTTTATGAACTTGCGGTTTTCGTAATCGTATTCCTGATACATTTTCCTTTCTTCTCAAACTTGAGTGATGGTCGTACTACGTTTGGTTCGCTTATGGCGCTGCCTCGCGTATTCCGCGGTTTTTCCTCGCGAAAACTTTTCTGGTTTAGAAGGAAAATCTTTTTTCTTTTTTCTTCTATGTTGGTTATTATTGTATGATATACTAGCCAAAATTTCCATTCTGTCCGAAGATTTTTCTTCTGTATTTGGGACTTGCAAAATTTGCCAAATTTAACATTTACTTTTGAATTTGAATTTTAACTTTAAAATTTATACTTTCGATTGAGATTTACAATTTTATACCCTTACTACTTTCTTAACACTATGTTATTATTTTTACCACCTTTTTCATTCTATTTTTAGCAAAATATAGGTATGAACTTTCTCACCTACTATTTTAATTAATTGTGTATACAATGTGTTTTGTTTACGTACTGTAGAGTGACATGTTTGACTTGGGGAAGGACGTCTAACCCCCTTAGTAGTCTGCACTTAGTGCGGGGGAAACCGCATTACAAATAAATAATAATTTATTTGTTCATTTTAATTTTGCAAGAAAGTAACGTAGATTTTGTAAGACCCTGTACACGATGGTCCCTCCATGCATGCAGAGAGGTTTGCACCACTGCAAACAGAACACGAGACATAAAGCAGTCCCCTGATTTAATTACCCCACTCCCGTATTAACACTACTGCACTATGATTATACTTTGCGACTGTTTCTTTGTTCCGTTTATTCTTTTTGTTGGAACAAAGCTCTTTACATGGTGAGAATAGTAATCTAATACCTTTCATGGTATATGCTCACTGTTGACAACAATTGACCCTATCTGTCTATTAATATAACTATTGATAATTAGTTTAAACGGTAACAACTTCGGTTTTCATAGAATGGGACCGACTAGGTTTAAGGCGAGATATAAGTTTTGCATACATGGGTTTTATAGAACGTTGTTAAAAAATAACTGTCTTATTCTACTCATCGAATTAATAAAAATCGGTCATTTAAACATGGTCCTTAAAAACATTTCCTAATGTACTGCAGTATAACCAATAGAGACTATTCTTGTTATTGAATTTAACACCAAGCGACATCCACAGTGACTTTAAGGGTAGCATATAGGTATGTAAAATACAAAAACTATCAGGCAAGGAGCTTTTTGCTCATTTTTTATGAACAAAAATTAAATTAAATTAGGACTTTTGGGGGTTTTTGTTGATAACATAAAAAGTTATAAATGGATCACAATACTTCCAATGGTACATTTTGCCACGCCGCACACGCGCCTTTTAAACTTCGGGATCACCGGTTCTTTGCCCCCTGTTCGGAGCGCAACTCGTCACTCCTCACGCGTGTCTCCCGCGCCGTTAATTCTCTGGAACCGCCCTCAAACAAGCCAAGCCTTTAGGCCTAACCAACGTGTTCCCCTTTCTATTTTTTATTCGATTTGCCCTTAAATAAATTTTACGCACATACGTGGACAAGATTAGGAAATACACTCACTTTCCTAATTCTTATAAGTTGTTTGTAATTAATACACTTTATTTTATTTTACTAGCTCTAGTCAGACTCCTTTTCGGGATTGTGCCGTTTGGAGTTATTTTGTCACCCACAAGAATTAATAAAAACTTAATATTATATTCTAACTTAATTTTAGAGCACTGGTTAAATTTTGGTATTGGATATTTAACTTATAAATGAAAGAAATTAAGATTTGCAAATAAAACTTTTTTTATTTAAAAAAAACAAATTAATTTTGCTTTCGCAACTGCTTCAAATTTTAAAACAAATATAATAATGATATTTATAACTATTGTAATATTTACATTTATTTCGCAACGCTTTTATACCATTGTGAGACTAGGGAATATTCCGGAATGATTTTACTTTTATACTTTCCCCTGAATTTACTATTACTTTACTTATTCTTTTTGAATTTAATTCTAAAAACTTTATTAATGGATTTTATTTAACTTTAAAATATAGCTTGGTTATTTGCTACTCACAAATATGATTTATCGCGGCTTTTCTCCTTGGTGGTTTAAGCCTTGGAATGAAGTCCTTGATCCTCTTCTTTCTTCCTGTCTTCTCTCCTCTAGGATTTCTCCTCTTTTTTAATGTAGAGCGATTTCTTACGGCCCGCTGATCTGTACCGGAGTTCGTGATATTTGCCAACCTACTGCTGCTTCTGCAAACTTTTACGTGGTCCTCGTGTGGCTATCAAAACGCAACTAAACAGAATTTATCTCCCTTCAACCTCGTCCGATCTGATTTGGAGTCAAGACACTTACTCTGCCTTTTTTGAGTAACTTTGTTTCTCATGTGTTTTATCTGGGTTTCTATGTTGTAGAATTTTACTTTAATTATTTAAATTAGGTCCCACGACTTTTCTTTCATAAATTTAATTTGATTTCTTCGATAATTGTTTATTTCCTTTGCAGAGCAATAAGTAATTGTATTGGCTTCGGTGGTGGTAGAATGACGTCATATCTACAGCCTCCCTTCACTGTGTTTACTCAAGCCATTCTGGTCCGTACAGGAAATTTATACTTTTTGTATTTAATTCTTTCGAAGTGCTCTAATTTCGTAACCCCTGGTCCGATTTCTTATTTCTTTGGCTCATTGGATTCTTGACCATCTCCTGATTCTTTTCTCCTTTGAGTTGTTGTTGTAGGGTTCCTGGTTCCCCAGTTATCACCTTCGTTTGTTTTCTTTAAATTTTTGAATTTTATTTTTGCAAATTGGTCTAAATTGGAATTTTCTTGGTTCCATCCTCTTCTCCTGGTTCCCAAACTTACAAAACTGTTCTTCTTTTTTCTCTCTTCACTTTGGGCACGGTTCTGTGGCCTGTTTTGTGCGACTCGTCAAATTTTGGATTTGGCAACCCCCCTTTTTGGTTTATTCCCCCTTCTCACGTGGTATTTTACATTCACATATTTATTACATATTATTTCGTATATATTTATTTCTATATACCTTTATTTCCCTTTATTTAATTGGTTATTTTATTTTATCTATTTTTGAGCCTTTTCTTTCAAAAATATTTAATTATTTCAATTTATTTTTTTTTATTATGATTAATTTATTATTCTTTAATTTATTCCCAATTTAGGCCTTTGAATTATTTTAATTTGTTACTTTTAGCATTTTTCACCTAAGTCTTTGTTTTATAACTTCTTAATTATTTGTATTACAACAATTCTGTTAATTAGTTTCTTATTGGCTTCTTCTCCTCTGTTCATTTCCTTAAAAAGAATTTACAATTTTGTATATCATAAAATATTAACATGGTGTCTTATGGAGCATAGCAACAGTACCTTGATTTGCGTACTGGACAAAACTCGACATGAATTTTCCTGTCGGTTTCTCTTAGAATAATTCACCACGCTTTGCTTCTATTGCGTTTAACATTGACTAGGCCGTCAATTTACAATATAATTATTTTAAATTACTTCATTTCACTTTACATATAATTTTTCCCTTTATAATTACTTACAATGTGTTATTTTATTTATTATTTATTATAATTTTGCGTATTTAGGCCTTCTGGCTTCTATTTACAACTTTTTGTTTTAGGCCTAATTACTCTTGATAATTAGTCCATTTGTGTCGGGTTTTTGCCCGGTGCAATTTGTAGAGAATTGCAAAACCTACAAAAAAAATTTATAGATCCTGATCTTTCCATTTTTTACTGAGAAAAGAAGGAAAAACGCTTAAAAATTACCATTTTTCAAAAATGTACATCGTTTTTAATTTACAATATTATTAAAGGTGGATCTTTTGAAAAATGATTGCTTATTATTTCTACTTCAAGAATTAGAAAGATGAAATTTGTCACATTACTGTAATAGTTTTTGCAGTATAAACAATTTGGGCCATTTATCTTGCATTATGATGACCTTAGTGGACCAATTTCAATTTGCCAAACGGATTATGAAAGTAGACATTAAAGCAAACAATTAGAATATCTTTGATTTTTTAATAAGGTTGATAAAATAGGATAAAAATGCTTATGAACATTGCCCGAAACGCGTGAATTTGCGACCGACGTGACGACGTGAGGGGCAGTGGTAGTGGGGGAATCAGCGGCGAAAGAGAAGAGAACGGCAGCCTGTGAGCACCAGGTATCCATCAAGTATCCATCTTCCAAATAAGGGAACTGATAAAAAGACTGTTAAAACATTTCCCCAAAATGAATATGCTTTTAATTTGTTAATATAAACTAAAAAAAAAATCTGTTGGTTGTGGAGAATAATAAACTGATTGTAAATTTTCATAAAAGTTCATTGCTATGGTAATGAATGTAAACAAACATATGTCGCTAAGCTTTTGATCCGAATAACTGTTTTATCCGAATATTCACAACTTGAGCTGAATCCGAAAATTTAAATTTATTTAGCGAAATCCTTTCTTAGTGAGTCTAAGAATATACCGTTAAATTTTGCTCCACGTTGATTCTATACCAGTCAGTCATTCAGTCAGGACACATAAATCACATACATTCAAATATTTTTTTCATTTTACTTTCTCACTATACTATAGTAAAGAGAAAGTATAGTGATCGCAAACAAAATTGATGTTGAGATTTTTGTGGAAATACCCGTATTGGGGCCCCGAGTCCAAAAAAATGGTTTTTACAAAATTTCAGTCTGTATGTCTGTCTGTATATCTGTCTGTCTGTATTAGTTATTATTTGCTTATAAGAAAACGGCTATAACGATTTTGATAAAATTTGGCTTTTATTTGTAGCCCTTAATGAAACGGCTATAACGATTTTGATAAAATTTGGCTTATTTGTAGCCCTTAATGAAACGGCTATAACGATTTTGATAAAATTTGGCTTATTTGTAGCACTTAATGTACCCTACCATATGCAAAAAACAGCATCTTTCTAAAAATTCTCGTCCAACAACTAATAATAATAATAATAATAACTGATTTTTGGGTTTTTTTGGAAAAAAAGGGGGTTATTTTTCAAAATTTGTCAAAACTTTCTTCATGCATCTGTACAGGCCTAATTGAAATTTTTGTTCAAAAATTTGGTGTAAATTTGTTCGAATTCGATCGAATAGTTTTCTCTCTAGCTAATAACTAGTAGTTCTGTGAACAGTACTAGACCTCGCTCGTTGAAATAACAAATGTGGTTTTCAGCTTAGGTTAAAAATAGTGTGCCAGTAATGAAGTAGAAGGTTTAGCCAGTGAAAATTATTTTGCAATTTATTCGTCTTCGACTCTAAATACTCTGTGGTGCAACAAAGAAACAAAATGAATAAGATAATGTAGTTGGAAAACGACTACAACTTAGTAAATACGACGCAACGCCAATCGGGCTCCTTATCTCGGCTCCCTCTCCACAACTCACTCACAGTCACAGCGGCCACACTGATGTAACGCAGGAAAGAGCAAGACAACAGGTAGCGCGCTCTCTCTCTCTCCCTCTACATAAACTTATAAGGTTTTATGAATATATCTAAAAAATAAACTTATAAAAACATGGTTAAAATACAAAAACGATTTTTAACAAATTTGAAGTTTGCGGCCATTTTATGAGCTTACCGTTAGAGATACAAAAAACATCAAGAATACAATTTTGTAGAAGATCAAATTTGCTACTAGCAAAATGTTATTAGTTTTTAAATTCGACTTACGGTTAAGCCACAAATTGGCTGTGGAAAAAAGCTTACACTGAGAGAAACGGTCCGGCCGCCATTTTTATTTTATTTAAGGTTTTAAGAATGAAAAATGGAAAAAACCGTATATCTACATCGCTCGGCCTAGGAATAAGGAAAATTTATTTAAAAAATCATCAAAATCGGTTAAGGAGTTTGGCCGTAATCGTGAGACAGACAGACAGACACACAGACAAAATGCCGAACGGTCAAGCTAAAACGGAGTCCTCGGTTCCCTCGGTCAATAATAACTAGTAGTTCTGTGAGCAGTAGACCTCGCTCGTTGAAATAACAAATGTGGGATTGAGCTTAGGTTAAAAATAGTGTGCCAGTAAGGAAGTAAGCAGAAGGTTTAGCCAGTGAAACATTATTTTGCAATTACCGCGATTCCGGGGTTTCTAGTTCTCGTTTTTTTCTTTTCTTGAGCTTTAACTGCTAAAGATTTTATTTTAGGGGGCATTGTGTTTTATGTAGGTTAATAATGCGTAAGGTAGCTACAAATATCGCGTTTTGAGGTAAATATAGAATTAAATATTTACATACTTAAATAACTGAAACTTAACAATGCATTTACAGTTTCATATAATATTCTAATATTAGAAATAATGAAAACAAACGATGTTAAGGGTCTGCTCCAGTAAACGAGAAAGCAACCGGAAACGCAACCATACTGCCGGATACTGCCTCATTTCAAACCATTTTATAAGTCTATCTTTTGTAATTGAGTGTTGAAAAAAAAAGTGAATAATCTTAATAAAATTTCGGATCTGGGCTGCAAATTATTTTTCATTAATAATTTTGTATTGAGTTAGGACAAAAATTCAAACTTTGTACTTACAAAATGTCAATTACATAATAAATCAAAAGCATTAGCAAAAAACGTAAAATGCAAAACGGATGCGTATTGTGACTGTGCTAAAAAAATGAGACCTTGCAAACAATTTTACGATAAAAAATAAACGAAATGAATGGTTTGAAATTTAACATTGCTCCTATGGAATAAAAACCTAAGATGGCCGCCACTACAGCAGACCCTTAAAGCGTCGTGATAGTGATCTCAACCCATGTACTAACACTTCCCACGCTGTCCAACGGTCATTTTTTGTATGTCCTTTATCGCCGCGAGGTTGCATTTCTTTCATCTCATTTTGTAATTCAAATAAAGCTAAGTTAAATACTTTTATGAAATAATAATTTACAAGTACACAGTTTAATCCTTTGATTTATTCTCTACACTTTCTTATAATAATACGTATGTCATTTTTGGGCAAAGGGTATATTCCTAAATAACTATTCAAAATAGGCCTAGTTTTGTTAACAGTCTTGTAGTTGGAATATAAAAACCGGTGTTTTCAAAGTAAGAAATTTTAAATTGATAAATATTTTAATACCGTTCTATTTAAAACTAAATTACGAAACTTTTTTACCTTTATGAAAAAAAATTACAAAAAATGTGTACTACTTTTTATGTATGCCTAAAGTTGAACTTTTTCCTTTCGTTACTGAACATGCTTGTTTCTTGAGCTAATAACTTTGTTAATTTTACTTCAAACACTTTTTTACTGGCATATATTGTATTCATTAAACCTTTATCTACAAAAAAGCAATGCCACACTTTTGAATTGGTTTAGAGTAAACGTATAAAAACATGGTTAAAATAGAAAAACTTGAACAATTTTTAACAAATTTGAAGTTTACTGCTATTTTGTGAGGTTACCGTTAGAGATACGGAAAAAATCAAAAATACAATTTTGTTGAAAATAAAATTTGCTACCAGCAAAATATTATTAGTTTTTAAATTCGACTTACGGTTAAGCCACAAACTGGCTTTGGAAAAAAGCTTACACTGAGAGAAACGGTCCGGCCGCCATTTTTATTTTATTTAAGGGGTTAAGAATGAAAAATGGGAAAACCGTATATATAAATCGCTCGGCCTAGGAATAAGGAACATATATTAAAAACATCATCAAAATCGGTCAAGGCGTTTGGCCTTAATCGTGAGACAGACAGACAGACAAGCAGACATACAGACGAAATGCCGAACGGTCAAGTTAAAACGGAGAATTCGGTAAATAATATTTATTAGTTACTCTCCTACTTTTTAATGTATCCCCTTTCCTACTTAATTAAAATTATGAAGTCACATTGAATCTTTTTAATAATTTAAATATGTTTGTGACAAAGTATGGGTCAGTTTCTGGTACCGTTTATTTAACTTCAATTCAGGTCAGCGCAATATAAAATAATTCATCTTTTATGTTACTATCGCCAATAAGACTTTCTTAAAACAAAAAATTAACAAATGAATACAGTTTTAAAATTTAGTTTACTTTATTTTATGTTGTGAGCTTTTTGTTTGTTTCATCTTATGTTTAACTATTAGAGTGTTTTGCTTTATTGTTGTTTTACTTTATACCCATAGTATAACAGTTGTCATTTATTAGTTGTAAGGACGGTGTTATCAGGGTTTTCTTGCTAACAAACTTTAGCATATGAAACATTTAATTATATTGTTATTTATTTATAGTAGAAGCTATACTAAGCGTTTGATATTTGTGTTACGTTTGTCCAGTTTTATTTTCGTTAACTGGTTTCAATTGATGTTATAGTTGGTGTTTCTGTTACGTTTAGGAACATTGTAGCCTGTGCTCCATGATAACTGATGAGTGATTATTATACCTGGCCACGATGATGTTCGCCTAAAATGTACGTGGTTGTGTCTACGTAGTTTATGTAAATGGTTTTGACAATTGGTTATTGATTCAGACAACATTATTTACTTTCCACACAACATTTTCACGTATATACAGCAATGAAAACAAAATTATACCAATAAAAATATGAAGCTGTACCTAAATAAGTGTACCCTACATTGAAATATATTTATGTGGCTTCACAGTTTGGTATCTACGTCTAGATCATTAATAAGTATTCAGGTATGCTATAAATGTCTTTTTAAATTTTATTGATAGCAAACGCTAGATTATACTTCATTTACTTGTAACAGACCTTATTTATTTCTAATAACTTATGAGAATAGTGATGTTTAAAAAACTTTAAAGATATCAAAACTAATAATTAAGTTTTATATCAATTTAACCTGTGCCCTCCAGTGCCGATTAAATATTTTATAAACTTATTTATTTTCGTAATATATTTTCCTAATCAAGTCCCCCGATAATCAAAACATTGATGCTAACATTTATGCTATTACCAAAATGTCGTGTTCGGTTTATTTTGCCATCCAAATAATAATTTATTTGACCTTTGACCACTATACTTTCCCCCCATTTTTTTGAACTGTGAACTGAATTTTTTACCTTCTATCCCCAATTTTAAGATTTTATATCCCTAATGTTTTACTTTGACCTTCAATGTTGTTGGACTTCAACAAACAAGATGTTAAGACATTGGTCAAGGTAAACAATTCAAGAACCAACTAATAATAGTAGAGACTGGGGTACTATAGCGCCCGACCAATCGAGGGCCGGATTTGGTCACGTGAAATAGACCACGCCCATTTAGGCCACACCCCTCTCCACCCATACTACGCCGCCATCTTGTTTCCGCCATTTTTTAAATTTATTTTGATTTTATTTAATTAATATTCAATTTAAATTTAATTATTTTCTTTTAAAAAGTATTGGTACCCCAGAGATTCGAACCGGCTAACACCTGAGCCAAAGTCCACGACGTAACTAATTGAGCAACGTCGCCTCTCTTAGTATAGAATGTTTTAGTTAAGTATATAAGTTTAACAGCCGTCATTAACCTTGTATGGTTGTACAGTGTACTTGTAATATAATATAAAATACATTATATAACTGTTTCTTCCGATCTTACCCGGACTTGACCGAACTTATACCCTTGCAATATGATGTAAAATACATTATATAACTGTTTCTACCGATCTCACCCGAACTAAAACCCGGACTTGACCGAACTTAAACCCTTGTAATATGATGTAAAATACATTATATAACTGTTTCTAATGATCTTACCCGAGTCCATCCGAACGTAAGGCTTCGCTGTGCCCTTGTAATTTAATGTAAAATACATTATATAACTGTTTCTATCGATCTTACCCGAGTCCAACCGAACGTAAGGCTTCGCTGAACTCTTGTAATATAATGTTAAATACATTATATAACTGTTTCTTCCGATCTTACCCAGACTTGACCGAACTTTACCCTTGCAATATGATGTAAAATACATTATATAACTGTTTCTTCCGATCTCACCCGAACTAAAACCCGGACTTGACCGAACTTAAACCCTTGTCATATAATGTAAAATACATGATATAACTGTTTCTACCGATCTTAACCGAACTAAAACCCGGACTTGACTGAAGTTTTACAGCCGTCATTAACCTTGTATGATACAAGTTGCACAGCATACTTGTAATATAATGTAAAATACATTATATAACTATTTAATATAGTTGGTAATACACGAACCTTATTCCTATATACAGGTTGCCTCGGAAATTCTCAAAACGTGGGGGTGATAGGAAAAATATAGTTATATGCGTTAAAAATTTCGGTATGGCGTAATAATTTGGATGTTAATGTTAGGTAGAGTATTATAATCAACCAATCACTAGTTTTGCTTCAACACATTCTATTTATTAAAACAGAAAAAAAACTATCGTTTACACTTTACCACTTGGTTTTCTCTGACCATGAATCTCTATTTTAAAATATTTCCAACACACAGGTACACAGTTTCTTTGTAGAACAATAACAAGGTGAACATTTCGGGCAATTAAACAATTGAGCTTTGGTAAACCGATGGCATATGTCTTCGCAACAAGTATACCCTTCGAAATGAGTTCTGTATAACGTGGTTTTCCAGAATACTTTTTGCGCGGTCTTACATTTGCAATGACAAGTGTTAACATAATTACACACTCTACACGCAATACCGTCGACAACGGTTCTTGGCAAAACAAAACATTTGAGATCGCAGCAATAAAGAATTTCTTTAGATTTGATAGATTCCATTGTTTATTCTTTGAGCTCTATATGCGTAATGAATGTTCGCAGTGTCCTGACTATGTATTTAAGCACAATCATTTCCCGGATGCTACGAAGGCCAGACCTCTGACGTCACTGTAATGTTGCTCAATCGAATGCAACATTAAGAAGTTGAAATTAACACAAATTAGTTATACGCGTTAAAATTTTCGGTATGGTGTAATAATTTGTATAGAATGCGTGTTTCTGTGTACAACGTTGTGTTATAGTGTATAAGAAAAACATTATTTGCCCTTTATTCAAAACTCTATACTAATGTGATATTACACATTACACCGATAATAAAGCCTGTGGTTTCATGCTTTCGCATTACTGTAACTGCAATAGGCTACAGATGCGTTAAGAAATGCAAATTAATACATTTCGTCTCTACCGGATGCTATAAGAAACGCATCCGGTCTTGTATCTGTATAAGAAGACAAATTGATTTTTTACAGCTGATGGTATATTTAGCGCTCTTTACACTGCGCTGTCTCAGCAAATCTTTTACACAATTAATTATCTCATTATTATTATTACACTAGGGTGATAAGAAAATGACACAATAATTGCATTTTATAAGTACAATTTATTAAATTTCACTCTCAGTACAACAATATTATTATTATTTATATAAATACAGTAACAATCAGTCCAAAACATTACATTGTCTCTCCCTCTTCTTATTTTCACCATTTTAGACCACTATTGCTAGTTCCACCGTTTTACCGACGATAGCAGTAAATACAATTTTTTTCCCTACAAGCTCTTCTAGCTCCGCAAAAGAAAATACGTTTTTATAGCGATTTGGTAGAAAGGTTTATCGCACTTCGCTTTCATCAAATTGTATGTCACAAAGAATATTCGAGCCGTATTTGGTCATAACAGGCCTAATTTTACGTATCACATATTGATGATTAATTACCAGAGTATTTATCGGCACACTTTCACTTGATTTAATCGAGTTAAATCGTTCCTTAATAGAAGCTGTGATACTTATTATAAAATTTTAAAATCACAACAGTACACGTAGAGAGCACTATCAAACGCCGTTAGCTACTGTAGAACTTATTAACTGTCCAGAAATGCTTCCTTATATACAGACAGAGGGAGGTAGAGAGGGAATAATGTTAAAACGAGAATGTGTAGAAAGAGGGTGGGTGCCTGGTGGGGAATTACGTTATATTTAATGGTATGCACTTTCCACTTTTAAAATTGCATAGGAGTTGTAATGAAAGACGACAAAAGGATAAGTACAATCTATTATTTACAATCAACTACAATTCTTCTTTTGTCTATAGTGCTGTTGAGTGAAGTAACTTTCATTTTCATTTTCGATCTTTTAATGCGTCTAACTCGTTATTCGAATTGTCACTATCGGATTCGCTCTCATAGTTTTCGCATTTCATTTTT
>JAGFPH010007870.1:43739-61278 GCA_018207615.1 Philaenus spumarius | reverse complement strand
TTGTTACAATTTTACTTACTATTGATTGTTAAGTACATTTGTAAGGAAATCCCTACAGTATTATGTTGTTTTGTTACAATTTTACTTACTATTGATTGTTAAGTACATTTGTAAGGAAATCCCCACAGTATTATGTTGTTACAATTTTTCTTACTATTGATTGATAAGTACTTTTGTAAGGAAATCCCCACAGTATTATGTTGTTACAATTTTACTTACTATTCATTGTTAAGTACATTTGTAAGGAAATCCACAGTATTATGTTGTTACCAACGTACTTACTATTGATGGCTGAGTACATGTTTTGCATTTTATTACTGAACCGATGCTTCTGTGTCAACACATAACAAGATGAAAAGATGGAACACTTTCCGAGACTTCGGCCGGTGTGTTTTTTTTTTAATACTAAAAAATGTGACGTTTATGTCACGGACGTCACGTTGCTGTCACGCTAGAAAGATCATAAGCTTTTGAACTCTCCGCAATAAAATTACGAAGGTTTTGGCACTACCTCGTTTTCTATGACGTCTGTGAGTGCATATATCGTTTTCACAGACAGACACACTGTCACAAAATTGTTTATTGCTTTATCGTGTTCAGAAGCTTCGAACACATCGAGAAAAGTCATAAAAAGTGGGGGTAAAATGTTTAGAATTTTCGCAAGATTTAATTTTTTCGGCATTTTAATGGGAACCGCTGTAATTAATATAGAGAATAGGGTAATGTAATTGTTTGTATTAAAAATATCGAAAATATGCGATAGTGGTACATACGCTATTAAATGATGAGACTAGAAAATATATGAATAGTTATTTGTTTAAGAAAGCGAATGTCCACTTTAAACTTATGTCAGCACACAAGGAATTGCCATTCCGTTTAAAATTTTATTTTACTATAACCAATAATTTTTAAAACTCGTACTTAACGCATTTAAAAATATGTATTTAATTTTCGACTGTCAAAGTAAAATATGTATGATTAGTTGCCATAATCAGAAAGTCCCACTATACAGATAATTTACAATAATCCTAATTATTTGGTCACATCTCCCGCCTCTTACTGTATTTAATTTTGCAATAACCATACAAGATAGTTGCGCTAAAAGTATAAATAACAAGGTACAGTAACAATGTAATTTTATATTTCTTACTAAAGTTAAACAAACATTCTATTCTATTTACCAGTGCGTCCTGTCAGATTTGAATAAACCAATCTCGCTAAGCCTACTTTATAGTTGCTTTATCAAATAACTTTGGACAGTTGCCACTAAATTCCCATTCATGATTGTGTCGCTTCAATACGGCTTCAGAGATAACAAGATTTTACTCTGAATCATATTGGTAACTTTTAAGCAAAATTGTATAAAGTTTTCAAAACACTTTTAGCCCAAAACAAGAAGTGTTGTTTTGGGGAAAATATTTACAAAATAAGGATAGGTCTACTAAATTTATTGCATCAAAGACTTAAAAAATTTTAAAAAAATCAACAAGTTTAGAATTTAGGTAGTTCAGACGATAAGTAGAATAATTTCCATACTTTGTAGTAATTAAAACTAAGAAAACTACCAAAAACTGTTCTATTGTTATACATACTTTTCGTAAGAGAAATTATGAAGATCAATAGCAATTAAGTTGTCCTACATTTTCAAGAGATATAATTTTATTCTGTCTATATTATGACATGTGTCAATTTGTTGTATCCAGTTTATTGGTTGAGTTTGTGATTTCAATTGTATCACTGCTTGCCAATAGTGTATTTAAGATTTGGTTTGATCACGGTTGAGTTAGATCCATGATTATTGTTTAGTTCTAACGATTTAAAGATAGGCCCCTAATATATTATTGGCTCTTAGAGACGAGTCTATGAAATTTGTATTAATATATGTATTTAGCTAAATATTGTATTTTTCACCATTTTTACTTTCTCACTTATAGAGAAAGTATAGTGATCGCAATAAAAATCGATGTTGAGATTTTTGTGGAAATATCCGTTTTGGGAACTTTGATTTCAAAAAAATTGTTTTTACAAAATGTCTGTCTGTATGTATGTATTTATGAATGTCTGTATGTATGTATGTATGTCATGTACGTATACAAAGCTAGAGCGAAAACTATTCCATCGATTTCAAACAAATTTGCACCAGATATGACAAGTAGACAAGTAGGCCTGTATAGATGCACGAAAAATTTTTTTGAAAATTTTTGGAAAAACAACCCCCTTTTTGGCCACAAAACCCCAAAAATCAGTTATAATTTTTTTATAAAAAAAAGCTCTAACGATTTTGATCAAATTTTCTTATTTGTAGCCTTTAATGTAAACTACTATATGCAAACAACCGCATCTTTCTAAAAATTCGCGTTTAGCTAATAATAATAATAATAACTGATTTTTGGGGGTGTTTGGCCATAGAGGGGGTTGTTTTTCAAAAATGTTCAAAACTTTTTTCGTGCATCTATACAGCCCTAATTGACGTGTTTGGTGTAAATTTGTTCGAAACCGATCGAATAGTTTTCCCTCTAGATAATAATAATAATATTTATTAGTTAATCTCCTACTTTAATAAATCACCTCTCCTACCCCTCGTGCAATTATAAAGTCACTGTGAACCTGTTTAATAATTTAAATATGTTTGTGAGAAAGTATGTACCAGTTAATGGTACCATTTATTTATTTTTTTTTTTCTCGTCTGTGAAATTTTTGTTAATACTGTATATTCAATTATTTAAATATTGTATTTTTCTCTATTTTTTTATTTTTTATTTATATTCTCGTCTATGATAATTAACTACGAACGCTCAATTTTTACTGGTAATAAATTCACACCTTTCAAGTATATTTTATTACTCTTTTTAAAACCTTCCAAGTTTCATTAAACTCGAAACTAACTTTGCTGGTAAATAATTATGTTTTAATGACCATACATTTGTGTGCATATCGAGTTTATAATATCTTTCTTCTTTAATTAAAAAGTTCTAAACTATAAACTATATTTCAGAACTATCGAGTTCCAGTTAATTAAATTAGGAAATGGTTTAATGAAACAGAAATAGAACAAACATAGCTCTATGTTTGTACATGGATTGATTTAATGAAAACATATTTCGTATCTAGTTTCTTTATTAAAAAATTAACTTGTTTTGGCAGCTTGTATTTATAACCATCATTGCCTCCGCTGATCCATGTCAGTGTCTCCGTTTATAAAATCTATCCTTACAAATTAAATAAAAAATATTATATACCAAACATCCACAACGTAAGCACAAACTAAAGATGTAAAACACTAGTGTGCCTTAAAAAATCAAAACACATTAAACAAGTGGGCTTTAAAAAAATTACAGAGAAGAAAACCAGAAAAATCGTAGGTCACATACGGTATGAAACTGTGTAACATTTTTATAAGTTTTATTGTGGCAATATATAAGCTGAAATTATTTCTACGAAATTAAATTAAAAAACTAATTCTGGCAATTTTTATAGGATAGTAAATATTTTTTAAATACATTGGCTATTACAGAAAAACATATCTATATTTTTTGACACGTTGGCATAGCTATTATAAACATTGTATTGTATGAGTTTTCTACAATATTATATATAATATAAACTAGTTTATTGTTCTAATACAAATAAAAAAACTTACTATTGTATAAATAGTTGGTACCAGATAACTGCCACATACTTTCTTCCAGATGAAACTTTACACCTTCCCAATAGTAGCATAGGAGGTGGTTATTTAGAATTGCAAAAGTATTAAAATGTTACCATGGAAAATATTAGATGCATGTAACACACATCCATATTATATTATAATATTATTATTATAATTATTTAAACTATTCCATCGATTTCGAACAAATGTGCACCAAACATGTCAATTAGGCCTGTATAGATGCACTAAAAAAGGTTTTGAAAAACAACCCCTTATTGGCCAAAAACCCCCAAAAATCTGTTATTATTATTATTATTACCTAAACGAACAATTTTAGAAAGATGCGGTTTTTTGCATATGGTAGCGTACATTAAGGGCTACAAATAAGCCAAATTTTATCAAAATCGTTAGAGCCATTTTTGAAAAATTTAGATTTTTCTCGATTTTTTGCTATTTTTGGGGGGGGGGGGAAAACCCCCTAAAAATCAAAAAATTGGAAAAATTAAAAAACGCCTGGAGATATTCCAGTACTACACTTACATACCAAATTTCATAAAAATCGGACGGTTGGTATGGTCTTCAGATCTGTACACATCCTTACAGACACACGGACAGACATCACCAAAAAAACACTTTTTTGGGTTCAGGGAGCACCAAAACAAATAATTACACTAAAAATATTTTTGGGTTCAGGGAGCAAACACAGATAATTCCACTAAAAATTTGTTGGGGGTTCAGGGAACACCAAAACAGATAATTTCACTAAAAATCAAAATTCGAAAATTTGGACGAAAACAATTCTTTCTCCATATACTACGTATAGGGTGGAGAAAGTAAAAATTAACAAAGTATTTACAACTGACCTTTATTGGTTATTTTCAAAGGTAAAAGTGAAAGTGTATTTTCCTGCTGGGTTGTTGTTTTTCGTTGTTACTATATAAAATAAATACGGACATACAATATAAATACATTTACTAGAGGTGCTATTGATCACACCTTGGAGATGAGCTATAATAAACCAGCAAAAGACATAATGGTATAATTCGATGACCCAAAGAAAAGAATTGGTAAAATTATACCACATAATAAAGCTCGAGACATATTCAATGAATATTTTCGACACACTAATGTGTGAGTATCAATGGACAGACTAACAATGGAAAATGATGAGTATGACTTACATCAAGAGATTTCAGAGAATATAGCAAAAAAAAAAAAAACTTAGTTGATTGTTAACATCTTGAATTTCATCAATTAAAGACATAATATATTTTCTTTGTAAAACGAGAAAACAGCACAAAACTTTGAATCTTAAGCAATAGCAAACATCAAATAAATAACATCTGAATCTTTTTTTGTTACGTAAATAATGTTATGGATCAGGGTGGATGCAAAAGGTTATATTGATCAACAGAATATATCAGATGACTTCAAACACCCTTGAACTTGCAGATTAAGCTCTATCTTTTTCTCTAATTATTTTAAACTAGTAAACCCCATGAAAAATCACAGGTAGATTAATTAGATACACATCAGAAAAAAACATAATTAAAAAAAAATCTTTATTAAAAACCACAGAGTTTATCTACTCCTTCCTACCTATGCTGAGTGGAAATTTTAACTCGGTAATTGTGTACAATTACAAGGATTATAAAACTGTAGACTTATAACATAACAAGACTTATATTGATTAAAGTTGTAAACATAACCCCAAATGTATAATCCATTCTGGGTTTTGTTTTAGCAGATGATGGGTGAAATCAGCGGTTATATTTTTAAAGAAATTATAACGATTGAAGTTTTAACATAAACTCAAAGAATAACCTATGCTGGTTTTGTTTAAGTATTACTGATGATGTATGAAATCAGCTGTTATATTATCGTACACTTGATTTTATAGGAGTTGATATGATTTATCGGACAATCGTAAAAATAATGTGTCGTTCTGAAATGTATAAATACAAAGTAAAAATGTGTTCAGTACATTTTTTGTCCTTTGAAGCAATTTACTAAAATGAGTAGTTTAAGCGTTGTATGGATTTTACTGATGTAACTGCAGCAGGTCAGGGCGACCGTTTAAAACAAATCCCAACGTATTAGAAAAGCGTATCTTCGCTCAAAATTAACTATATGTGTTAGGAATAGAAACGGTAAAAGAAAATGCTGTAAAAATCTCCGTGCAACAGTCACCTCCGTTATAGCTCATCTACTAATAAAGTTATTTGTGTATCTAGGGCGCAAAGATGAGTTTGTCGCACGAGGTAAACACTTGACGAATTAGGAGTAACCAAGGGCGTTAAAGTATATTTACACAACATTCAAGTTAAAGAATACACACAACGGGTTTCCTACAGCTACATTTTAAATTAGTGTTTTAGTTTTTTAAAACATCTGTTTTACAGAGGTTAGTCCCACAACAATAAAAAGTTTCAGAACATTCTACTTCAGCTGTTTACTTTGCACCCTAAGGTGCAATGTAAACAGCTGGCGTGCGGTAAAATAAAACAAAGCGGTATAAATTACTTGACTCTGAACACATGTAGTTTAGTTTGTGCACTGCTGTGAGTGTGCAAAAACGCACTTTATTAAGTATCTGTAGGAAAAATAAATTACTCGATTATTACAGTACATTTAGGGCCTAGTTCTGCTGAATGTAGTTGGGCCCTTAGTGACCTTATTACAGGGAAATTGAGTGTTTGGATCGCAGTCTTTAAAAGTTAAAGAAAGAATTAGGAACACTTCTTACACGTGTTTACAGGGAGACTATAAATAAATTATGTATTATAAATATATTGACTACATAATATGTCTTATTGTCTGAATATAGAAAGCTTGTTAGGACATCTTTAATTTAGAGAAGGTAAGAGTTGAAGGCATTGGCGAAGGAGGATTGCATTTTTTATAATCCTGTACTACAAATAAGGTCATCTATAATATAGTTTAGATTCACAACGAATAAAATAAAAATTTGCTTGATCTACGGGTTTTCTAGTACACAAATAAAATTTCATTTACAAGAACAACAAAAATAACTATATCTTTGTAAACAAATTCGCACTAAAACCAAAACCAATATTGAATATCAACATCTCAGTTATTGTACACAGCCTTGGATGACAGAAAAACAACACTGATAATGAAAACACAACAAGCTACTATTTTCCAATTTGAATCCAGACGCTATGTCCAGATTGAGCATGCAAGCCGATGATATAGGAATTAACCACATATGTATGTATGATTTTCAATGTCTAGTCAATTATTTCGTGTAGTATAATTTCTCTACTATTGTCTTTTATATTTACAACTAAGAAATATTTCCTTATACATTTTTAAATATGAATACATACAGTAGAAATCCAATAAATCTAGACAAATTTAAATGTTTTAATTTCTATAAATAGTATTTTTAAACAGCATTTTAGCACTGCGAACTGCAGGTGAGCAAAACAGTAAGCAAAACCAAGGTTATGTGATTGCTTCCTCATAAAGTAGCCTACGTAACAGCTCCATGTATAAGGGACTAGGTACAAATTCTACAAATCTGTGTGTGCTGAAACAAATATTTGTTTTACCCAAAAATTTTGTTTGGTTTTAAACTGCTGCTGAAATTCCTCCCAAACCAAACCTAAACTGTTAAATATTATAAATATGTTGTCTTTCCCAGTGTTATTTTTAAAAATTTCTTAACTTAAAGTACACCAAATAATAGTAAATATAAAAAAAGTTGGATATTAGTTTTTTTTTTCAATGTTTCCTCAAAAATATACTGTTATTAACATGTTTCTCCAAGTGGCACTATACAAACCCTTAGTATTAAACCGTCTAAATAAAAGCAGATTATATATTTACTATTCCATTTCAGCATTACAAGTAAAGTAAAATATTCTCACTGATGACGTAACATTTCCCTAATAACACATGGTTTGCTGGTTAAAATGGTACACTCCTTAAAGTAGTGAATGCCATTACACAACTTCTTTAACAGAACAATATTGCTTGCGGAAATAATATGATAATTAATTTTACAATGGTACAAAACTTTCGCATCGTTTCATTTCTCGTCACCTTTTTACTTATATTGCAAAATGAATAATAATAATAATAACGAGTTTATTTCCCAAAGGTAATATATATAATATTGTTACATGAATAATTAGTTGTCCAAGAATAGGTAAAAAATTTAACTAAATATATCTTCTTGTAATTTTAAAAGATACGAACTGATTTTAATCAACAGCTTAGTTCATGAAACAATTGGGTTTGTATCTGAATCACATCAAATTAATTTTAATTAAAACCTCATGACTATAGTGTTTAATAACAGCTTTTTTGTTTCAATTATTTATTTTTATTTTTCACTAAGTCTGTTTACAATAAATTAATTAAAACACCCAATCTTGGTGTATATTTAAAAACATAAAATAAGCAACAATCTAGTATGGATTTTTAGCGTTGTTTCAACAAATATGTTTGTGTAATAAGTGTAAACATTTTGTGTTAAAATAGGCTTTGTTTGTTTTATTGATTATTGGTTTTTGATAACCTATTATTTGCAGTAGGTCTAAAATTTTCTATGAATGATTTTCCTTTTAGTATTTTATTTTCTCTTACAGAATAAAACTATCTGATCTTGTCCTATCCCAAAGTGTTCCGAAACGACTATCAAAACAACCAAATTACTTTTTATAAATTATTGGCCATGGTCATAGCCTGTTTGGTAAAAAATATCTTTAAACATAATAATTTAGTTCTAAAACTTTCAGTTTATCGGCCCAGTATCATGCGGTTTCTTAATTGTAGAACTTCCAGTGTATTTTAATTCAACGTGAATTTTATTATTTCTATATAGTGTATAGTGCAAATCTTGGTTACAAAAAAGGCCTTAAAAATTGGTCTTTTACATTGAGCTATGAGATTAGAAGAAATTAATGCGTACGGTATGGAGGCCACTGTGTTGGTAATAGCGGGAGTAATGCATGCAAACTTCATGGTTCAGTCAAGAAATTCACGAGAGAGAATGTAGAAAAGGCAGTTCGTAAGAAGGAGGCTAGAGCCTTGTAAGGAAATTGTAATACAATTGGAACTGCGGCAAATCCAGACAGCCAGGCTAACTGGAAACATGGACAAAATGATTGTCGGAATAGTATGGTCGGAATTTTTATTGCCTAACCAAGTTCTTAACAGGACACGATTTATTCCAAGACCAACTATACACTCCTGATATCGCCGATAACACATTTTTGTACCGTACAAAATATATGTTTAATCAGAGGAAAATACCATGAGACAGTTCAGTCCCAACAGCATTTTCGTTGCCCAGTATTAACTGGAAATTCGTTGCAGAGTTAGCCGAAACATTTGGAAAATGGAACTACCTAAGTTTGGAAAATATTTTAAAACACAAATTCACAACGTGACAGGCAAGCAGCTCAGCACCGATTCAAGTCAGATCAATGGTAAAACAGAGTGGTTGTTTTAGCATGGTAGAAATCCACATACCACACATATGGCTGTAATAAATATTTCTCTACGCTCACTCTCTAAAATTATACAACTTTAAAAAATTAAATTAATATATATACGATTAAACTGTTAATTAAAAAAAACACATAACCTAGACTATGTAAATTACTGCCTAATAATTAATTCTCATTACTAATTTTGATTTATATTATGCTATAAATATCTTTATTTATATGTTTTTACTATAAAGTTTTATTTATATAACACAAATATTTGAAAAATATGATAATAGGCATTTACGTCAGTAATTTTTTTCTTACGTATAACTGTCAATATATATATATGTATTTTTTTTATATTTCATGTAAAAATATTCATCCCAGCTTAAATAAAAATGATTATCTGCTGATAAACTCCCCTTATTAAGAAAGCTCTAACTGGGTACCCTTGTTTGCTAAGTCACAACTACAAGTTCCGGTCACATCGTCTGCCTCAGCCTGTTAAAATGTAATTACGTCATATTATCTCACATACAACTAAACAGTTTTATATAAATTCACAAATTAGATTAGCTACAAAAATTATAGCCATAACTGAAGTTGTAAAAACCAACCTATAAATCTTGAAATAATATTTGTTACACTATGCCCACTCAGAGATGAATTACTGCATGTAGGTAGTGTAAATCGTCCTTATATTTAGTATACTAACTGAAATAATTAATAATCTTTGTTTTTAAAACAAATTATTTTATAAAATTAATTATATTGATTAACAACTTAAAACAGTTATGAAAACAAACTCGCTATATTATATAGTAACAAACCACTCCTTATTTTCAGGGATTAAAGTGATATTAAAGTGACACTTATATTTTACAGAACATTCTTATTTTTAATAAAACAAGTTATTATAAATTACTTTTATAAATGACTTAGATTATTTTATATAAGTGTTTTCGTAATATACAAACTTATTCTAATTTCTTGACTTAATAAAACCGTGTACTGAATAAATATGAAAAGTAAACACATTTAAATAGTCTATTAATCTGGTGGCATATCTACTTTATAAAGCTAGACGGTAACACTGATTCACTGACATTAATTAATAGTGACTTCCCGTAATCGTAACCTCCTCGACCTCATACTTGAATTAAAGCGCTCGACGAGAAACTTTTGGGAAAATTGCCAGAATTTTACATTTTTTAATTTTGGAAGCACCTTTTGGGCAGGAAAGATTTTTTCAATTTTTCCAATTTCTTCATTTTCCCACTTTGAGCGCATTTAGTAACAAAGCGGTAAGAGATAGCAAACAATTTTAAATACAAAAGTTGTAGAAAATTTAATTTCAAAGAAGAGATTTTCCGTCAGATTCAAGATCCAATCATCCATTTAGCCGCTATTAACCCGAGAAGGGAGGCTCCGCCCAAAGTCCTTAAAGCTAGACGATTTCACTGATTCACTGACATTAATTATTAGGCACTTCACGTAATCGTACCCCCCTCGACCCCATACTTGAATTAAAGCTCACGACGAGAAACTTTTGGGAAAATTGCCAGAATTTAACATTTTTTATTTTTGGAATCACCTTTTGGGCGGAAAGATTTTTCGGATTTTCCAATTTCTTCATTTTCCTACTTTGAGCGCATTTAGTAAGAAAGCGGTAAGAGATAGCAAAAAATTTTAAATACAAAAGTTGTAGAAAATTGTATTTCAAAGTAGAGATTTTCCGTCAGATTCAAGATCCAATCATCCCTTTAGCCGCTATTAACCTAAGAAGGAGCTCCGCCAAACAATCGTTCAAATTTCCCATGTTAATCTTATGGAGATAATGTTTAATGAGTTTGAGTCAGCTGGCAAATAAAACAACAACTGATTTGTGCTCGGTCACGTATGTACAAACGAGCCAAAGATTAACAAGATTCTTTAGCGAATTTTCCAACTGCGAGCGAAGCGAAGCAACCATCTGAGGCCGAAGGCCGAGGCGGGGTTGGGACGCGAAGCGTCCAGGGGCAGAGCCCCTAGTAGTAATAATAAAGAGTCAAATTCACCCCCTTAAACAATAATCAAGTAATCGTAGTGTTATATAAACATATCTTATGGACTTATTACGTTACTCCTTTGCTCAAAACAAAAGTCCTCCAATACTATCATTTTATTTACTCTTAGCCTTGTTACAGATGTTCCTAAGCCATGTGTGCTAAAATATTTGATACACTGACAGTTGTGGTTTAGTTCAAATATTGCATCTTTTCCGTTTCAAATGGAAACAATCTCAAAACAATTTACTGATGGAATTTCTTCCCAACCAGACTCGTAACTTGTTTATATTGTAAATATGTAGTTTCCCAGTTTTTAGCAAATTTACATATAAAAGACGAGCTCTTATGTTGAGACCTAAGTTAGGGAGAGGTCACTGAGTAGCAATCATGGTCCCAGCCCCAGAACACGTTTTGGGGTGTCATTAAAAATGTTAAAGATATAGTATGCATTTGCGTGTTGAGACTTTTACGGCCATATTTTAAATCCGATTAGGTCCGAACGTTAGTTTTATAAGTCACTCGGACGAGTTTGTAACGGACCCTTCTCTGCTTGTCCGGCTCACCTGTGTCCGGCTCCTCCAGCGTTGGCGTTTTCCCCGGTCGTTGGGTTGTGCCTTCGGCTATCGTGCGAGCTTACGTGCGTTGTCAGGATGGTTGGTGGTGAGAAGGTTCTTTAAAGAAAATGATAAATGGGTAGTTGACTTAACATCTATATATAATCCAAATCCACTGACTCAATGATCACGATTTCCTCAAAAACTACTGAACGGATTGGAACGAAATTTGGTATGTAGCTTCCCCTAGGGCCATAGGTGCTCGATACGAAAGGTTTTCAAAGCATTCGAAATTTTAGGGGAGGTTTGGGGGGTCAAAGTTACTAAAAAAAAAACACCGAACGGATTAGAATGAAATTTGATATGTAGCTTCCTCTAGGACCCTAGGTGCTCGCTACGGAAGGTTTTCAAAACATTCGACATTTTAGGAGAGGTTTGGGGGGTCAAAGTTACTAAAAAAATCACCGAACGGATTAGAATGAAATTTGATATGTAGCTTTTTTCCTAGGGCCATAGGTGCTCGCTAAGAAAGGGTTTTAAAAAATTCGAAATTTTAGGGGAGGTTTGGGTGTGTCAAAGTTACTAAAAATCCCCATAAGAAATACATAGTGTAATATATTTATTGATATAATCTATTTTTTGTTAATATACATTTAACTTTGATTTGTCTATCCGTGCAAAGCCGGATCGGGCCAGCTAGTTGTTTATAAAAGCAACACTCTGCTGGTCCCATACTAAACTAACACTAATACTAAACACATAAGGCAAAGGCAAGAATAATTCCCCCCATATATGAGTCTACTCCCAGACCACTGCATACCTTGAAGCTTCCAACTAGCGTGCCCCTCTTTTACTTTACTCTAAACCTCGATCTCAGCAATATAATGAGCCTGCATCTCTACCTAATCTATTCTACTACCTTATATTACAATATTTATTAATATTAAAATAAAATATTACAAGGTGGAGGGTACCTGCTACAAGTTCATTAGATAAAAAAATTCAACAACTGAAAGCACGTTTTTTAACCTTAAATAATTTATTTTTGAAAATGTAAGTCTAAGTACTAGAATGCTACTTTTGGGGGGTTTTGTCTAAAGAAATAATTATATGAGATTATTGTAAACGTTTTGTTTTTTACAATTTCACAAGTAGTTGGTTTAAATTCAACTGCGACATCGAATTATTTTCTTTGTATTTATTTGAGTGGATTTAAAACATTTAGTCAAACTCCTGACGCAGTAAACTGTAGGCTATATTTTTGGTTACGTTATTATAGAAAAGTAAAAATAAACTTTAAAATAAAGTTGAACACTTATATACTTTATTTAAAATACATGAGCTTAAGGAAATTACTTCTAATGTTTTTAACACTAAAAACCATACTGGTTTTGTGCAATTAATTAACTTGACAGAGATGTATGCCGCAAAACAGTTGGAAGACTGGACGCAGATGTTACAATGGCTGTTAATTGGTCGAATTACTTCTCACTCGGATATGTGTTTCACAGCATTTATTCAGCGTTAGATATAAAAAAGTGATTTGTACTGTCACATTATGAACAGGTGTTGTAGAGAACAATACCATTATTTTAACGTTTTTTATAAATAAGATGCACCTTGTTTGTGTAAACTACTTTTTACTTTTTGAAATAATTGGCTGGAAATCAATCATTCAGTTCATCAATATTTGTTTGATGAAATAAAAATTATGTTTCGCAATTATCCTTTGTTATGACGTGAAGATCAGAAAAGTTTAATCTTCATACTGTAGCCTACGGTTACAATAAGATGTATACCACTTTTGTGAATTGTGTTTCTCTGTTGATTTTAATTACCTGTTCTTTTTGAAGTGTAAACTTCTATAGCCGCACCTCGGCGTTATGTTTGCTGGCGGGTGAATCAGATTTTACCGTCACGCATTTTCGGAAACGCTCTATTCCATCAGTTTTAAAAAAGGTTTGGTATTGCCTGATTTTAACTAGCAGAGTACATCACCACAGACTAGCTCCACGAACGCATTGCTAGTTTAGTATATTTGAGTTGGGTATATAAGTTTAACAGATTGTCCTACGTCATAGGCTTAACCCGTTAACGTTAATACAATGTATAGTTGAATTATTGATAATACCTCTGAAATGGACATTGTGCTTCCTCATTTCGTAATTCTTGTAAAGTTTACACTTCTCCTATGTGGTCTTAAGCACACAAATTTGTGTATACACAGTAGGTCTATTTTGTATCTGAGTAATGTGAAAGAGAGTTGCTATTAAAGTAGATAAGAGATGGATAAGCAAGGAGAAGATTTAACGACTAGTTTCTTTGTAAGCATGAAGCAATGACATCAACTCCTATAAAAGTGAGTGTACGTCCGTACATAGGTACGTACGTGAGTAACATACCGGTATAATATAAGATCTGATTTCACTCATCGTCTGTAATACTTAAACAAGCCCAGTGTAATCATGGTTTGGGGTTATGTGTGTGTATAACTTCAATCGTTATAATTTCTTGTGAAGTTGATTTTTTTTTTAAATATGAGTTATAGAAATAATTTATGCTATAGGCCTATAATATACGTTATAATATTTGTTTTGAAGTTTTAAACTGTATATAAATACAACCTTTTATCATCAATATATTTTTTTATAAAAATTTAAAGAAGAGTTACCTATTCGTTAAACTTCGGAAACATTCGTACATCTTCTGAAAATAACATAACATAACAAATAAACATATTCGATTAATAATGTCTTCACTATAATATTAATAACTTCTAAATCATTTGATCTATCAATATAAAATAATAAGCAATTTATTATCTTTCTTTAAATATACAATAACGTATGTAAATTAAAATGTTTAACACATAGGCCTACAGTTTTATAATCCTTAGTATTGTAAATATTTACAGAATTAATAAACGGTACCAGATAACTACCACATACTTTCTCCCAATTTAAACTTTATACCTTACCAAGAATAGCATTTGAGGTGGTTATTTACAATTGCAAAAGTATTACATACCATGGAAAATATTATATGTATGAAATACACATCCATATTAAGTTTCATATTAGTTACATTCAAAATATTAACTAATAAATATTATTATTATTATTATTATTATTAAAACTATTTGATCGATTTCGAACAAATTTGCACCAAACATGTCAATTAGACCTGTATAGATGCACCAAAAAAGGTTTTGAAATTTTTTTAAAAACAACAATTTTTTGGCCAAAACCCCCAAAAATCAGTTATTATTTTTATTATTACCTAAACGAGAATATTTAGAAAGATGCGTTTTTTCCATATGGTAGGGTACATTAAGGGCTACAAATAAGCAAAATTTTATCAAAATCGCTAGTGTCGTTTTAGAAAAATTTTGATTTTTCCCATTTTTTGGCCACTTTTTTTTGGGGGGGGGGGGAAACCCCTTAACAATAAAAAATTGGAAAATGAAAAAAAACGCCTGGAGATATTTCAGTACTACACCTACATACCAAATTTCATCAAAATCGAACCGTTGGTATGGTCTCCGGCTCTGTACACATCCTTACAGACACACAGACAGACATCACAAAAAAAACACTTTTTTGGGTTCAGAGTGCACCAAAACAAATAATTCCACTAAATATATTTGTGGGTTCAGGGAGCACCAACACAGATAATTCCACTAAACAATTTTTGGGGGTTCAGGGAGCACCAAAGCAGACAGTTTCACTAAAAATTCAAATTCGAAAATTTGGAAGAAAACAATACTTTCTCCATATACTACGTATAGGGTGGAGTAAGTAAAAATCACCGTCAGCATAGTTAGGTAGGCATAGATAAGTAGGTATTAATGTTGTTTTTAAATAGTTTGTTTTTAAATAATGTGTATCTAATTAATCAGCCTGTGATTTTTCACTGGGAATTACTAGTAGCTAATATAATTATTAATGCTAATACATGATTAACAGATATTGCATAAAGTTAAACAATAAATGGCAACACACCTGAAAAGAAATCGTTTTAGGTATTACTGGTCGTGAGTAGGTAAGCGCTCTGTATTAATTATGTGGGAGAAAACATAAGTGCTTATTAATCGTATTTAAAATTCACCGATTATACCGACATTAATTACGCTTATTTAAAACATAAACCATCCCTAAATGGACATAAATGTTGTAAAAAAAATATTCAAGTATTTCAACAAAGTTTTTATTATAAACTTCTGTAAAACTTTTAAAAAAATATAATAATGATATTACTAAACATACCAAAAAGAAGGCGTCAGCCAAATATTTACTCATCCCTGCAATGAAATTTTAATATTGTGATAGCAAAATTGGCAATTTTAAATTGTCATAACTCAGTTACAATTACGATAAGTACGAAAATTACATTTTTATCACACTGTATTATAAACTGACGTCTGTAATGTAACTCTTTATTCACTACTTACCATAAGGTCATCTTATATTATAATCAACTGACTATTTTATGGTGTTAGAACCTAAAAGAATTTTTATTTAGAAGGAACAAAGATTATTGTACATAAACAATGCTTTACAACAAATCAAAAGGTTCAACTGTACCGCATCAGTTAAATCGCGTTTAAAATCTGTAGAAAATAAACGGTACCAGAAACTGACACATACTTTCCCACAAACATATTTAAATTAACAGGTTCAATGTGACTTCAAATTTGTATTAAAGGAGGAGAGAGAATATATTAAAGTAGGAGAGTAACTAATAAATATTATTATTAGATAGAGAGAGAACTATTCCATTGATTTCCCCTGAGTCCAAAAAAGTGTTTTATTATAAAATGTATGTCTGTATGTATACAAAGCTAGAGAGAAAACTATTCAATCGATTTCGAATAAATTAGAACCAAACATGTGCTGGTATAGATGCACGAAAATAGGTTTTGAAAAATGTTGAAAACAACCCCATTTTTGGCCAAAAATCCCCCAAAATCAGTTATTATTATTAATAGCTAGACAAGAATTTTTAGAAAGATGCGGTTTTTTCAATTTTAGGGTACATTAAGACAAATAAGCCAAATTTTATCAAAATAGTTACAGCCGTTTTTTTATAACAAAATAATAACCGATTTTTTTGGGATTTTTGGACAAATGGGTGGTTGTTTTTCAACATTTTTCAAAACCTTTTTTCGTTCATCTATACCAGCTCATGTTTGGTTCTAATTTATTCGAAATCGATTGAATAGTTTTCTCTCTAGCTTTGTATACATACAGACATACATTTTATAAAAACCACTTTTTTGGACTCAGGGGGTTACAAAACGGATATTTCCACAAAAATTTTAACTTTTTTGCGACACTATACATTCTCTAGACTATAGAAAGTAAAATAGATATTGCAATTTAATTAATTAAGTGTTTGTGTGATTCTAGTTTAATGATAAAAAGTATCGTTCATAACTTGTGCCTAAAGTTCTTTCTTATGTTTGATCCCTTGTGGTGAAGGTATAATCTCGCACCATAAACATCCACTATATGTAGTAGAGATGGAATATAATATTCCTTCTTAGTATTTTATATTGACCTATAAAAAATATATAAACGTAATAGATTTAAACTTAAAAGTTAAGAAAGAACATGTTTTATTACTTTGGTAACACACAGTATATCACACTAATATTTTCTGTCGCTCTGTAGATAGTTGAATTTAAACGTTTAAAATGAAAGTTCAGCTTTTTTTTATCTACAACAGTTTTTGAAACACTAACTCGTGCCCATACTTCTTTGACACCCTGTGTAAAAATAAACTTAAAGACTTACAATATACGTTCTACAACGGCAACATACACCT
>JAGFPH010007870.1:0-20191 GCA_018207615.1 Philaenus spumarius | reverse complement strand
GTCACAAACTGTGACAAAAAGCATAAGAGTGGATAGTCACAAACTGTTAATAAGTGTAATGTGAAAAGTGTTTTTAAGTTTTAAGTTCTGATGATTCCAGGCGAAACAGTTGACAGTTTCAAGGATTGCTAAGCGCAAGTAGTGGATTTAATATATTAAAAAATAAACTGTTTACTATATATATACAATAAAAAATAAAAGAATAAAATCTACATACAAAATGATTTCCAGTTTATATTTGCCATCGTATATAGCTTCTTTGTCTACAAACTATGCATCCTAAAGATTATTTTTTAAGCTGACACAAAGTTATTGTTCTCAACTACACCTATTCGTAATATATTATGCCAGTTAGAAATCCCTTTGTATTCCTAGCGGTGACGAAATGCTGACAGACACATACGCGAGTGAGAAGTAATTTGGCCAATTTACAGACATTGTAACATCTGCGTCCAGTTTGCCAACTGTTTCGTGAACAAAACATGTCTGTCAAGTTTACTTGAATTGTGCAAAACCTCACTAATACCTCAGCACAAAAAGATTCTAAGTAGAAGTTTATTCCTAGTACACATATGTCAGTTTGGTATGTATGAGGTAAAAATGAATGTACCTAGTTGAGCAACATTATAATACTAACTCAGCCCAGTCATACAGCGCGGAATCTACAAGTCATAAAATCTAATGGAGGCTCAGTGCTATTCAAATATTAAGAATGAAATAATATATATGCGCGTTGCTTACACTAACAACATGCAGGCAGACTACTTAATTTGATAATAAACGGTATCAGTTAACTGACACAAACTTTCTCCCAACTTACTGTAGTCAAAATAATATTGTTTTTAATCATTTTATTTACTACTTTTTAGAACAAAACAAAAAAATAATATTCTACCTACGTCAATCGTATAAAAAAGTTATTGTCCCAGGCGGGATTCGATCGCGCGACCTTTGAATTACTGGCCGTCTTCTCTACCGTTGTGCTATCCCTTGCGGCCGTTGCCGTGATGCTAGATTGACAACATAAACTTGTTTATTTTTTAACATTTCCCCATAATTATGAAACGCCGAAGTTTTGATAAAAGCGGATGGTGTCATTTTGTTTGGCATCTTAAGCACTATAAATACTGAAAATTTGATCAAAATTGTTAGAGCCGTTTTTGAGAAATTTGCATTTTTGTCGTTTTTTATTGGTTTTTAGGGGTAAATTACCCTTAAAAATTAAAAATTCCAAAAAATGAAAAAAACGCCTGGAGATATTAAGGTTTAGTACCTACATACCAAATTTCATGAAAATCGGACCAATAGTGTCCCCTCTGGTCGTGTATACATACTGACACACTGACAGACAGACACCACGTTAAAAACACTTTTTTGGGTTCAGGGAGCACCAAAACAAAAAATTCCACTAAAAATATTTTTGGGTTCAGGGAGCACCAACACAGATAATTGCACTAAACAATTTTTTGGGGTTCTGGGAGCACCAAAACAGATAATTCAACTGAAAATTCAAATTCGAACGTTTTTACGAAAACAATACTTTCTCCATATACTACGTATAGGGTGGAGAAAGTAAAAATGTAACTTTATAATATTTTTCTACTTGCTTTGTACTTTAAACTATTTAGTCTATACAAAGAACCAAACAATTAAACCTTTTGGGGTTTTGTTGTTTGATACTAAACGAAATTTATTTAAATAGAAATGATGGTGCTTAAATAATACAAAATCCGATCGATTCAAATAATAGGAATATGTTTTGCCTTTAAATATTATAATTGTGTATTATCAACTGTATAGGTTTTTGATTTTGTTATAAGAATTTAAGCTTCTGCAATATTTGCATACAAAATTCAAAGTGTAACTACTTTTTGGTAGTTGGTAAAATGAGAACAGAGTGACTTAGTGGTTAAAAGTGCTCGTCAGGTCTAAACACCTAACACTGTTCTGCCTTAAACTACACGTTGAAACGAATCTAGTAACTTTATTCCACGTAATCAAGGTTCAATAAATATATGTGATTTCCTACTACAGAAAATATAGTTTCTGGTACTATGAGTTTATAATAAAAATATCTAGTTGTTTAATTTGTTCAGCCAAATTTAATATAAGGTATATGGCCCAAATACCGCCAGGTTCCTAATATCACCCAGTGACATCTTGGCCTGTATAGTGCTGCTGTAGCGCGGATAACATATGCACTACTTAGCCCTTTGTCGCGGCAGTCCACTTTGTCGATTTTATTAAGTTGGCCCATACTATTTATTTTGTGTGATCTTTTGAAGATTTTACAGCCTAGTGAGTTATCAAACATCTATCTTTTTCAGTACCACAGCTTATGAGTCTTGAGCTGTATCACAATCTGGCTCATAGAGTAAGAAGAACGCTTTCTTTTGATGCCCTTATTTCTTTGTTAGAAGTAGCCGGTTTGTTTGTACCGTCCACCATATTGTTACTATAGGGAGTGCGCAATATCGCCCATCAAGCTCAAGCTGAACCTTATTGTTTACATTTATTTTCCTTTCTTACAGATGTCACAACGTAAGACATGGAACAAAGTGAAGATGAAAGAAGCTGTTACAGCAGTAAAGAACGAAGAAATGGGTCTAGATGGGTCAGAAAAGCATCTAAGACCTTTAATGTACCGAGGTCAACTTTAAATTACTATGTTTAAAAACCATTAGATAAATTCAAACCTTACTAGATATTCCACTCAGACGGAAACCAATTTTGCCCCCAGAACTTGAAGATGAGCTGGTAGAGTATTGTTTGATAATGGAAAAATCATATGATGGCCCTACTTCAAAGTATTTGAAGCGAATGGCATTCCACCTAGCTATGAGGAACATTATTTCCAACCTACTTTCCTCTGTTAAATAAAGTGCCGGCAGAAAATGGCAGCGTCTTTTTTTTTTGGGAGACATCCTGAAAGGTGTCTCTGAAAGACATCTTGTGCCAGCAGTATTACTACTAGCCTTTAGTAAAAACAAAAAGCATTTATATTTCCTAAGAATACAATATATTTTTGACTTACACAAAGTTAAATAATTTCACAATCGAAAAGCTTGTTGTTTTTAGCTATAACTTCAAAACATGTGAAGATTTTATAAAGCCGCTACGATTAAGATGGTTTCGTTTTCAATGTTCATGCAATGTTTATGATACATTTGGTTACTGTATTTATGCGCCAGTGGTAAAGCTTGTGTTAAGTATTCCAGTCTGTCAGGTTTGAATTATTCTGTTTGATGACAAAAGCCCACTTTAAAACATGAATATCTCATGAACAAACTTCTGCAGCCAATTTTTCTTACGTTGACGTTTGTACTCATTGGGCAAATAACATTGGATATGCTATTTAATGAAACATTTAGTAATTTCATACATGTCCAAACTGAAACATATCAACTAAAACACACTGTAATAAACAACAACCAAAATAAATCCTTCAGAACAATGTGAAAAGGATAACTGGAACACCTATTCAAACAAAATTGTTCAAACTTACGAGTTATCTGAACAAATTATTTTAGTTAACTATACTTTAACATAACCTTTCAAAAATGTTCGTAAGACTTACAAAACGTAAACTTAAAAACAAAGGAAATTTAAGAATACTAAATAGGACGAACAAAATAATGTATGCACGTTGCACACGCAGATCACTTTCAGGCACTCCAAGGTTGCTTGACATAGAAATAAGAACAAAAAACCTTAGAGAGTAGTAAAAGAAGACAGACATCCTCGTTTTATAGTAAATAAATGTCATGAGATTTTGAAGTATTGTCACATCTGGAGGTAGGCCGTTTAGACAACAGATGTCACGAGGTTTTATTTGCAGGTAATGCAGTCAAATATCAACTTTAGAAAAAGTTATTTTGCAAAAGATCAGAGACTCGTTAAACAGCATTCTTTATTCCAAAAGCATAGTTTGATGTTATTGTCTTTTAATTGATTTCATTTCAAATGGATTTGAAAAGATTCAATATGTAAGTGATCAAATATTTCAGTTTTAACGCACTTTTTATATAGTACCTTGCAAAATCTGTTAATAAGATACATATACAACAGTATCTTCTGATCTATCTAAAGTAAAATTAGGATATTTTAAAGTAAATTCAGTTTGATAATTTATGTGTTATTATTCCCACTTACATAACAACAAATTAACATAAATTTGAGACAACTAATAAGAAAAAGGTATTACTAAGGACGTCTTGGCATTATCCATGGAAAAACACATTACATTTATAAGATCTGAGATATTATAAGGGCTTAGAAAAATAGAATATTTCATTTAGATAAATACGTATATTTTCAACGAATAAATGAGATCAATTACCTTGTTTTACAAAATATCCTACGTAAATCAATGATTATGTATGTTTACAGTAACTAACAATAAAGTCAGGATGTGGTAACTCCGAAATGCTCCCTCAATTACTGACAGTAATGCATCCCTCAAATATAATCATGCTTTGGAGCTGTGTAACTAATATTTTTCCAGGTTTATTACAGGTAGCTTCATTAGCAGTGTTGTGGCTACAACTTTATCTAACTATTCTAATTTCGTAATTTATATAAAACTACTAGCTTGCCCGGTCCTGGGGTTTGCAAGGATAGACTAATCAAAGTGAAATGTATATTAGCCAAAAACATATATAAATAAATATATTGTACTATGTATTTCTTTTAAGGATTTTTAATTACCTTGGCCAACCGAAACCCCCTTAAGATTTCGAATTTTTTTAAAACCTTTCTTAGCGAGCACCTAGGGCCCTAGAGGAAGCTACATACAAAATTTCATTCCAATCAGTTAGGTGGTTTTTTTAGTAACTTTGACCCCCCCAAAGCCCCCCTAAGATTTTGCATTTTTTTAAACCATTTCTTGTCCAGCACCTAGGGCCCTAAAGGAAGCTACATTCCAAATTTCATTCCAATCCGTTTAGTAAATTTAGAGAAATCGTGATTTAGTAACTTTGACCACCCCAAACCCCCCTAAAATTTCGATTTTTTTTTTAAACCTTTCTTAGCAAGCACCCATGGCCATAGAGGAAGCTACATACCAAATTTCTTTGCAATCCGTTTGGTAGTTTTTGAGATTTCGTGATGAGTCAGTGAGTGAGTGGTATTTTAATTTTTTATATATAGATTTTAATATTTGTAAGACATTTTAATTCAATTACTTATATGCAGAATGAGTAAAAGGTTGTGCATGTCATTTGATGCACTATGTAATTGATGTTTTAGAAAGATGTGCGAGCACCAATGCTTTAAAAGTACGGGTAAATTAAATAGATATGAAACAATCCGCGCAGAGGCGGGCTACCAGTGGAGAGGTTGTTGGTGAGAAAGGGACGCACACGCTGCTACTATCCTTACGGAAAACATAAGCGTTTTAAGCTTAGAAGGTCGTATCTGGTATAACTATTACAAAATCTGTTTTTAGACCAACGTAGTTAATTTCACGACCATGAAGATATAATAAGGAGTCCTGTAAAATAGTTATCTAAGACAATGTAACGACACTGATGTTTTTGGTGATGCTGCTAGCAATCCGACTGACATTTTCATAGCACCAGCATTGAGTGCTAGCTCAGTATTCCACTGCACATCATTGCTTCTGTTTCACGTCTTAGTAATTTACCTGTACCTTGTGTTGTAATACTGTTACTCAGTTAAAGCAGAGCCCAGCCATGATATCACAGCCAGAGCAGCGATACATCATAAGTTTGCTTAGTTTACTGAATTTTTAATGCTATGCTGTATTAATAAGTATACAGACAGACGTCATTTATAGAGCAGAGTAAAAAACATCTGGAAAAAATTTTACGAGTAATTCTGTAAATTTCTCTAAATTTGACGATGTTGGTGAATAACTAAAATTTGCCTCTTGTTTCCTAACTATTCTATATCATTATAAACGATTTTTAAAAAAAAGTTGTAAAGACAACATATTTACATTAATCAGAAAAAGGTTTGATTTAGAAGAAACTTTAGTTGAAAGTAGTATTCAACTGTTGTAAAACATAAACAAATTCAATATGCGAAACAAAACACATCTGTCAGCTTAGCAATATGTGTAATAACAATTCCACGAGAAATGAACTGTTTCCTGATCCATCGTACCGATTTCAATGGGCAATATTTCAAGTTCGTCGAGATAACTTCCTCTTACTATTCCACATTTCAATACAGTTGTGCTCATTCACTAATACAAAGTACCTTGCATTTCAAATTGAGATGCAACCATTTAGTTTGATATAATAAAGCAATGAGTAATACGATTTATTAAATCTATATATATATATAAATGAATTGCTGTTCGTTAGTCTCGCTAAAACTCGAGAACGGCTGGACCGATTTGGCTAATTTTGGTCTTAAAATGTTTGCAGTAGTTCATAGAAGGTTTATACGTACAGAAAAATTTGAAAAGTTTCCCGAAAAAGTTTCAAATTTGGAAGAAACTCAACAGCCTTTACTGTACGAACTCAAAACCATAGCTTACAAAAACAGCTGTTCGTATAAAAAGCTTAGCAACACGTTATGTTTGTTTAGAATCATTACCATAGCAACATTACTTAGCAAATTTATAATCACCTTAATACTCTTCAAAACTAACAGCTTTTTAAGGTTAGATTAAAAAACTATAAACAAACACAAGGAAAAATCAACGAAAAATGCTTAGAGAATTATAATTCAACTCAAACATTGGTTATTAAATATCATTCTATATAGGCCTACTTAGAGATATGCCGTATAAAATATTGTTTATATAAAATATATCATAAATATTAACTTTTTAATACTTTTCAAAACATATTTTCGCTATCATTAATAATAATAACAAACAAATTATTTGACACCATGCAAACCATAAACATACACGAGTTTAATCATATTATATTGAAAACTAAACAACCAATCTGAATTAAACTAAATGCCACTAAAATATCACATTCGTAGCTTTATTTTCATATATAATTGTACATTTAAATACTAAACAATATCTTATACTAATAGGCCTATACATTTAAAATTACAAACTCTATATGAACCAGTTTGTTAGGCTACATCCTAAATTAACGCGGATGTTACAAAGTGATTCAAATATCTTTTCTACGACCCCCAGCTAATTTAAACCCTCGCTAAGAAAGGGGTTAAAAGAAATTCGAAATTTTAGGGCGGTTTGGGGGGAGGGGGTCAAAGTTACTAAAAATCCCTATAAGAACGAATTGGAATGAAATTTGGTACGTAGCTTCCTTTTAGGCTGTAGGTGCTCGCAACATTGTCAATGAAATTAAGTGAAAGTCAAAATTAGTAAAAACTATAAATTAAAACGATATATTTTAAGCTTTTTCATGTTAGATAGTAGTTTACAGGAATACAATTTTCAGTGCTTTCTTAAATAGCGTAGCCTTTTTTTCATGACCACAGTAGGATACGCACGGGTATTCAACGAACACTTAAAAAGAATAAAATTACGTCAAAAAGACTGAAAATACTATCAACCACGGGCAACGCCGTACGGGTCAGCTAATAAATCAATAATTTTACAAAATATGCGGATATAAAAGTAATTACATTAAAGTAAAAGTTTTACCTAGCACTTATTTCACTACCCTCCGTACGATGTCTAGTACAATTAATTATTTTCAATTTGTTATCTACAATCACAAGGGATTGTGTTTTTGTCCATGTAGTTAATGTTTTATTTTTTAATTTAATACTACCGAGATTTATAAACTTTTTATATAATGCTTTGTTTTGGCTAATACCACTGTAATGTTAATTCCGCCTGACAACACTGTGTCGCTGAAAATAATAATTTGTCTTAAAATCCGGACAGAGGTACAAGGTTAGGATATGATTAACGATTGATGGAACTGATACCAAGGGTAAGGATAAAACTTATAATATTTAATAGCAATATTTTAAACAAATACTTTATCCCCAAAATCTATATATTAATAGGCAAGCACAAAACTTGTCGTCCTTTTTTCTCAGCTTGTGTGCATCGTAGGAGAAATTCGCGCATACCGCTAGAAAGGTAGTGTCCTGTACATGAGCAGGATCCCATTATAATTTACATCGGTCCTGAGGGATACGCCCCAGTGGCCCTCAAAGTTTCAATGTTAATCTTATGGAAGGTCAATCTTAAGGAAGAAGAAGAAAGATTTCTTTTGATTCTATCAGGGGCACAAAAAACAGGTGTTTCTTATGAAAAGCTTAAAACAGCTGATTTTGATCAACAGCTGATTTTGATCAACAACTGATTTGGATCAAAAACTTAATATAATTTTAGGTTAGGTAAATGAAGCAATAGCAATAGCGAAGCATTTCCGGGTCCACTAGTAAACATTAATTGTTGCCGTGTGTGCTTATAATATACTAGCTGACCCGGCAAACGTTGTTTTGCCATATAAATAATTTTCAAGTAATTTCTAGTGTAGACAATTATTGCTATTGTTTAAGTGTGTAAGAATGTGGTATATGCGTGAAATAGGCATGGAGCACTGAACGATGAGGGAATATATAAATAACAAAAGGCAAAAATTATTTTTAAGTTATTATAATTTATTCTAGGGGTTGGTGGTATTGTAAGAAATGAACGTACCACTTCTGGCCCGACCCGGCTTTGCACGGATAGACAAATCAACCTGATACTAATAATAATTAGCCCAAGTGTTTTAGTTCATTGTAAAAAAAAAGAAATTTCAATGTAGGCCTAACCTAAAATTATATTCAGTTTTTGATCCAAATCAGTTGTTGATCAAAATCAGCTGTTTTAAGCTTTTCATACGAACAGCTGTTTTTTGTGCCCATGATAAAATCAAAAGAAATCTTTCTTCTTCTTCCTTAAGATTGAACTTCCATAAGATTAACATTGAAACTTTGAGGGCCACTGGGGCGTAGCCCTTATCACTAAGGGGTATGAAAAATAGATGTTAGCCGATTCTCATACCTACTCAATATACTCACAAAATTTCATGAGAATCGGTCAAGCCGTTTCGGAGGAGTACGGGAACGAACATTGTGACATTTGACACGAGAATTTTATATATAAGATATATAAGAAAGTCTTTGTCCTGACTGAATGATTAACTGACACAGAATCAACTTGGAGCGAAAACTACTTGAGATAAAAATACGAAAATCTACTGTAAAGGGTCATGGACGCACGCGCACTGAAATAGTGAAAATTCATGGATTTATTCGAACCACTTACACAGATAAAACGTATGATTCTGGACAAAAGCTAAGCAACACATTTTTGTTGAATGCATTTTCATGCACTACCATATTGACCAACTTATCGAATTTAGAATAGGATTATTATGCTAACATAAGTTTTTTATGTTTGTTAATAAAATACAAGCAACCATAAAAAATCTACGATAAAGGCTTACTGTATTTTATTATTGTAATTCAAACATTCGTTGTTACATATTGCCACGCTCAACCCCTCACACCTTTTTATATTTTATTTGATTTACCAATTTCCTTCATCAAATAACACCTAAATGTGTTTTAGGCCTTATTTGATGTTTTTTTTCTTTGTATTAGCCCGTTTGAACACATTGAGAAATCTAGCGATGACAAGAAAAGGAAACTCTATTATTTTCCAGTTCTTATTAATTTATTTTACTTTTAATTGAGCTTTTGTCCTCTTTACAACTTTTTCTAGTAGGCTACACTAGCTCAAATTTAGACTCTACTCCGGGGTCGTTCCCTTTGGAGTTAATGTTTATATGATCGATGGATAGCTTACCTGTTAACCTTCTTATTGTTAGAGCACTGTATGAATTTAGGATATTGATTTTTGCTTGCAAATAATGTAGTCTAAACGTTTGAGCGAAACACAAATTATTTATTTACTCAAAACACAAATTATTTATTTATCAAAATTACTAATTAAAGATTTTCAAAATTACAAAAATACTCTGAACGTCTTAACGTTGTCAAACAAAATACTAATTAACTATTAAGTTGGATAATATTACATTTACATATTTAGATTAGATATTGTGAGTAATGAAATTTGACATGAATTTAATTTATTTAATATCCCCTATCCTCTGAATTAAATTTAATTTTGAATATGCAAATGAAAAATATATTATGTAGACTATGAAAACCTTGATTGCCTGTTACTTACAGACATAAGATGTTCTATGTTGATTCGTGGTTCCTATTTAGGTATGATGACTTCTTTAAGATGTCCTTTCCTCGCTTCCAGATGGATGCTGGTTTCCTCGTCTTAAAGCTGTCTTATCCTCAACTGTTCCAACGTTGATATCTCCTTGTCTTTACAGATGATTTCTCCTTAATTACTGTGTCTTTTGGCAAGACTGGCCTTCCTCTTAATATTATTTTACGAACGACTAACTATCGGCCAGAGTTAGATCGACGGACACCGAACCTTCACGCACTTTGTCGTAAATCTTCAAGATTCATGGAGCAGAGTGATGTGTTCACGCAGTGTTGGTTCTTTCTAAACTGACGTTGGACACTTCGGTGTCTGACCCCCTTGGGTAGTTTCAAGTCAAACGAGTATCTATTGTCGATTGTGTAAGAAATGGTTATTGGTTTCTTGGTTTCAATATATTTATTAATTATTTCATTAATTTTGGTGACCTTATCTTCTCTTAATTAGGCCTTGTTTATTTGTTTTTACATATTACAATTTCTCCATTGGCTTTGTATAGACTTGCCTAGTCCCCCTATAACGTAATTTCTTTTCTCTAACCCCCTGGCTTTACGTGCCTGTTCGTACTCTTTCACTGCATTTTTCATTGTTTTAATCCAAACTCCATAACTCTGTTGTTTATGGTTTAATTTGAAAGAGTTTTTTTACTCGTGATCGTTTTCTGATTCCTACCTCGATCGAATGGTGATTCTATTAACATTATTCCTTTACTTATCCACTTCGAAAGTTTTTGCTTTATATTCTAAATTTACTTTTTGCAAATTTGACTATTTTGAAATTTTCTTGTTCTTGTCTGCTTCGCCTCGTCTTGAAAAGCGCTAAACTGTTTCTGGATTTTTCGTAACTTAATTAGTTCTTGAGATAAGGCCTTTTAATTTGCTCTAATTATTCACTTTTGTTTTTCATTTTTCATTCCCCTTTTACTTTCTCACTATACTAAAGTATAGAGAAAGTATAGTGATCGCAAACAAAATCGATGTTGAGATTTTTGTGGAAATATCCGTTTTGGGACCCCCTGAGTCCAAAAAAGTGTTTTTTACAAAATGTCTGTCTGTATGAATTTCTGTATGTATGTCTGTATGTATACAAAGATAGAGAGAAAACTATTCGATCGATTTCAGCCAAATTTGCACCAGACATGTCAAGTACACCTGTATAGATGCACGAAAAAGGGTTTTGAAACATTTTGAAAAACAACCCCCTTTTTGGCCAAAAAATCAGTTATTATTTTTTTATAAAAAAAACGGCTCTAACGATTTTTATAAAATTTGGCTTATTTGTAGCCTTTAATGTGCCCTACCATATGCAAAAAACCGTATCTTTCTAAAAATTCTCGTTTAGCTATTAATAATAATAATAACTGATTTTTGGGGGTTATTTGACCATAAAGGGGGTTGTTTTAAAAAAATTCAAAACTTGTTTTCGTGCATCTATAAAGACCTAATTGACGTGTTTGGTGCAAATGTGTTCGAAATCGATCGAATAGTTTTCTCTCTAGATAATAATAATAATATTTATTAGTTAATCTCCAACTTTAATAAAAAGTCACCTCTCCTACTCCACCCTACAAGTCACAGTGAATCTGTTTAATAATTTAAATATGTTTGTGAGAAATTATATGCCAGTTCCTGGTACCGTTTATTTAAATTATTTTCATTTCTCACATGGCTTTACAATAAAATACATATATCTATTGCGTATCATATAAATTTTCTCCCCTTTTTTAATCTCCTTTACCTTTATTTTAATTAATGAAGTTTTTTAATTTATTTTACAAAAACTATTTATTAAATTTTCATGAAACTTGGCTAAAGTTATGCATCATTGCTGGTTATATTAATTTCTAATTTTTATTGTTTAGTTATCTTTTAGCTTTTTACATTATTGGCTTTTTAACACCCAAGAATAACTTTAAACTCTTGTTTTTAGTTATAAATTTTAATGAATTTGAAATTATTTTTATTGTTTTTTTAACCATTGTTAAAACCTTTGTTAACCTTGTTTCTTGTTTCAATTTCTATCTTAAAAGTTTTTCTTTTTCTCTCTTACATTTTTGCCTATTACTTCTAAACAAATTATCAGAATAAAATTATTTTTATTTCTTTCTATTTGTCTAATTCTCCTCTTTACATTTATTTTAAAATAACCACTAATTTATACAATTTTATATTTTACCATATACCTAATGTTAACAGAAACTGGACAACTTTATGCCATTCTGAACAAGTCGGGACAGCATAATTCTTATCATATCCTGCATCTTTTTGGTCTATTCCTGTTTCTAAAGCCTACGTCATCCCCGACCTGTATTCAACTAAGTACATTTGGTTACTTTTTCAAATTATTTATAATTTTAAAACACAGTTTTGACTTTAAACTGCCTTTTTTATCTTTTTTTCACTTAATTTTGATTTATTTAACTCCATTTTGATTCTAATCAATTACTTAATTTCTTCTAATTAATTTTAATTAACTCCACTAATTGGTCCCAATTGAATCGGTCAAGTGGCCGTTTCAATATGATAAATAAAATATCTGATTAGTATCAAAAGCTTAACACAATCGCAGATCAGGCATATACTGAACCAACACACGTATCTTGAAACCATTTACATTTATTACTATAGCAAACAACTTAGTAAATTTAGAATTGTTTAACAACAAACAGTTTCAGTTAGTTTAATATCTCTCTATTATATAAAAAAAATCTGTCATTCACGAAATATTCTAGGCCTACCGAGCATGGCGTACGGACGTATCCCCCCCCCCCCCCCCATCGAAGTATATAATAATTAGTTGGAATTTGCTTCCCCGCAAGTTGCTGTGGGGTTGATGAGCGAAACGAGCAGGGGATGACGTCGAATAGTCATTATATAAAAAGATGAAGCATTACACTAAACACTGTTGAACTTAGGACTTGTATAAGTGGCACTCTTATGTAATGAGTACTTCTTGTTTGTTGACCACAAAAGTGAACATTTAACTTTTGCCTCCTTTTAACCATTGAAAGTCTTTGATAAAATCATAAGACTAAATGTATTAAGTACTATGCAATGTGTTATACTTTGTCTTGTTTTCTTACAGTTATATATTCATTTCAGAAACTACACGTAACTTAATTTTCAAGTATACATTATAATAACACGTGATACTCATAAGTCATAAACTTTACGATGATGTAGTAAAATATATTATAGTGACATACTACCGCCTCCACTACTAGTAAATCATCTCTGAGCGGATGTAATAATGTCCGAGTGCTGTGCAACTAATATGTTTTCAGGTTTATAGCTTAGTTTTACTATAGTTCGTCACAACTGCATATTCACTGTTTTATGGCCACAACTTTAGCTAACTATTTTAATACAGCATTATATATAAAACTGTTGTAATGTCTGCGAGATTATCTAAGTGAAAATAACAAAATTAGATATATATAATAATTGGTCGGAATGAACCAAAACTGTAAAGCTGAGAGAAAAGAGCATATGAGGATCACTGACAAGCTAATAAGTGTAACTCCAAAATCGGAAAATTAGCACAGTTATGGGTGCCTCTAACTAAAACTGAAATGCGTTGCAATGTCAATGGTAAGAAAGGGGAATGAGTTGTTTTTAACTCAAAATTGCAAAATTTGTATTTTCCCAATTAGACGTCAGTGAAGAATTTCATTGGTGAAAAAGAGTTAGTCCATGAAACACAAGAAGAAGATATAAGTTTGTAGACGATGGATAAGTTTAGGTGTAGGTGGGTTGAATGATTGCATAATTCAAAGACGCCTTATTCTCGTTAATCTATTTTATTTGTATCATAACGGCAGGCAAACAATTTACCAAAGTCAATGTTTGTCTGATCTATTAACCTATCAATTTATATTTTACAAACAATGTATTAACATAACTACTTTTATGAACCGTTCTTGTAATGTTACTTGTTACATTATCACTAAACCAAACTTTAAGTTTGAGTTAACTCATTTTAGATTATGTAGATAGACTTTTATTGAAAAAGGCATGTTGGAAACTGGAATAAAAATGCTGGTATTTATAAATTAAAGCACAAAATAAAAGTTTAAATGTGGACAAAAGTTTTGTAAATTGGCTATGTTATAAGCTTTGAACATATTTGCTGGTGGGTTTGAACTTGTTTAAATTCTATGTCAATTAGATTTGTATAGTCTATGCTGTCTATCAGTGCTACATCTCGGTAATAAGTAATAACTTATCTCGGGAAAATATTTAAATCCAGTAAAATTTGCTTGAAAAAAACTGATATAAATTTATCGAGCACTTTCAAACAATTAGTTTGGGGTCGATTTATCGAACTCCTACTTTGAGGAAATAACGCCTATAACTACACTTAACAGATTGCATACTACTTTTAGGTTGGGAAATATCTTCTTCGGTTTTCCATACAGTATCAGTGTCATAATTTCAAGTTAGTCTTGTTATTTACGAAAAATTTGTTGTTCAGGACAGACTTCAGATTTATACTTAAGTACTATAAATCTTATTATAGAGTACATTATACTTAAGTACAAAAAGTACTTGGGTATTAGTTTTATTATAGAGTAGGCTGCCAAATTTGTATGATTACTGTACCCCCGTACTTTAAAAATTCAATATTTCCGCGTCTAATTTCACTTATTCTATCTACTTTTTCAATCTAATCGCCCTTCATACTTTTTTTCTGATTGGACTAGGTAGTTAGCTGTAATGTACAATTAATTATACATGACGGGGATATTTTAGCAAAACCGTTGGTAAGAGTGGGTATAGATGTTCATATGTCTGTTAATAACTGTCTAAATTATTTCTCTCTCAGAGATGTAACTGACAGCATTTAGTCATCGCAAAGGATACAAAGGGATGTCTAATTGTCATATCAAGTACATGAGTTGTAGGACACAATATCCTGTTTTTATGGACTAGTCGAAATTGTATAACCCCATTTAGCTTTTATTATTTTAATGACGAGGTTTATTCCATATTGAAACAATTCTGCCAGTTTGTCTACTAAACATGTTTGTTAGATTTGTTGATAAAGTGTATTTTAAAATTCGAATCTGTCACCCTCATTTAATTTCAGCATTCTAACGAAAGCCCTGATTCATTTCTGCAATAGTTCGCCTTTAAATGGTTAGTAATTTTGTATAGAATTTCTTGATTTTCATTAAATCTAACAACTCATTGCGTTTTAACAATTAATATTTTTACACAAATTTAACTGTTAAAATTCGAAACCTTTCTATACACTTTTTCTTTTTGTTTTAATTAAATTTTCAGTCAGAAAGAGATAGCTTCACATAGTTGTAACTTCATAATTCAAATTAATACCGAAGAATGAAGCGCATAACCAATAATGTCAACATAAATGTTATAAATGTTAAGCAACCGCCAGTTTAGTCAGGGTGAACATTTTGATTCATTTGATTGAATTTGAGGCAATGTTTTCTACTAATATATTGTAGTATATAAGACACACATTGTAAAATTTGAATACATAAAACGAGACGTACTAATTGAATTATTTAAAGAAGAAGTAGTTTTTTAGTAGAAAATACATGATAAACATAATTTTAACTAACCTTCAAAAATAAATTATTTATGTACCTATGAGGTAGTGTGTTGTGAAATAAGCACTACAGTTAAGAACATAGATAGAGATTAACCTGATACCTTTGTTCAGGTGATATCTAACCAATAATTCCGTTTCTGTACTACTCATAAGTAATTAATACCTAATACAAGGAGTACCTGTTACTGATGCACACGTCCTGATTCTGTATCAATTGCATGATCATTTATTTTCAAGCCCTTGCCAAAATTACGCAAACAATTAAACAACATGTGTATCTTTTTGTCCTTTCCAAACTCAGTTAAATCTACTGTAATATATTTTTATTTTAAATTCTGGAAAGATATTTCCAACCTTCCTAGTGTTTATATTGTTCATATCTTAAAAAATCAACATTAATGTAACATCATTTTTTATACATACCAGTATAGATTTAATGTCACCACAGTAATTCAAAATGAATACTTATAAAAATATAAAAATATTTTAGTGTTTTGACAACTCATCAAAACAAGATAGAGACAATTAAACTAAATACATACATACTTAGACACTGTTCTATATACTAATATAATATCAATGAATGCAGAACCTATAAGAGCTCCGCGCTTATGGATAGTAGTCAGCCCGGTTGGTTGCCGCCAAATCGAGCTTAGCGCGGCAACCGTTAGGCAGCGCTGGCTGAAAAAATTTCCACCCGTCTGTGATTCTACAATCCACCGTGCCAGGTGTACTGACGACAGTAGCGCTCTAGCTACCTAGCGGCTGCCTCTAAGCTTGCCAGATTCAAATAAAACTAGGCTGAATTTTTAACATGGGCGTTGCGCTTCTTACAAGTTCTGTATTTATTGGTAATACCTAACTACCAAACTATTCGCTCAGCCTTTACACCTTTGAAGTATTATTTATATTGAAAGTGTTAAGCTATTTATCTTTACCTAGTAAGTGAATGTTACTACCTAGCTAAACATTACAATGACAACTTAATAAACCAGAAACTTTATTGGTGAAACTACCCATAGCTTGTACGCTTGTTTTATATTATCTCTTACAGATGTTACTATAGTTTTATATAAATTGACAAATTAGACTAGTTAAATAAAGTTTTAGCCATAAAACTGGGTGTAGAGTTGTAACGACCTACAATAAACCTAGGAACAGTATTGTTTAACCAGCTGTGAAACGTTAATTATCCGTTCAGGGTGCATTACTGACTGTATGGACGGGGAATTTCAGAGTAACCAGAAATGGCATTTACACCGACAACGGTTTTCTGGTTATATTATTTCTTTGGACAAGAATGTTATATTTCAGAATTGCTGTATTTCTGAAAAACTATTGAGTTAGAGCAACAACTCTAATATGAAAATACTTCGTTCCCAACGCCCCTCAAACGGCCCTACATTAATCAATTTTCAAACTATAACATCACATCCTATCACAACCCAACAGGAAAAATAGTATCCTACCAAAGTATACAAGCTTTCTTCAATATTAAAGGGGTTTATAACAAACACCAAATAGTTATATAAAATGTTTTACAATTATTGCCTTATCCGTTTTTTACATGCTTTTCTTCAACTGAATATCATTCAACCGGTGGGAGGACCGGTGCACGGTCGCCTCGGCTCTTTCCGGATCGCCTCGGGCTGCTCCGTACAGCACATCGCGTCACAACCAAGGCGTATTAAAGAAGGTGTGTGCATCGAGGAGCGTAAACTCGTCCGGCACGCGCAGCTACGTCACGTGTTACACACTGAACCAGTAGTTCCGAGCGCAATTGTAAGCTTTTGCTCAAACTGCGAATTAAATACTTTATGGTTGTCTAAAAATTATGTTTTTGGTATCGATGGAAAGGTAATAAAGTGAGCATTAAAAAAATGATCTATGCCCATGGTCAAATATTCCTAGGCGTATAATTTTGAAACAAGTCTAAATATAATATACGGGTTTGAATGACATAAAAATTACCCTAAGTGAGGAAGTTTTTACTATTAGGTACTTTCGGGAGGCATTCAAAGACATAGAAATGTAGAGAATAAATTGTAGTAAATACTGACATAATTTTTTTTATGAAAGTTGTAGCTGTCCTATATAAATAAGATTGTAATCAGAACCATACATAGTTACTCGCTTCTTGCGGTGATTGAATGTACGCTAATCTAATTTGTTATTAGTTCTAATTTCTCTTCGTTATTTATTATTCACATTATTGTGAACAGGTAAATTTTGTTTAACCTATAAATATGAATTTTTAAAGAGTTGGCAAATTTAAGTAGCTCTATAGGGTCAAACCTTTTACCATCAATAAGTTGGTGATTTTTCCAGTTTATTGGTTTTGTTATGTTTACTAGGCCTACTAAATTTACTTTCAAAAATTGAAATTATCTAAAATTGTGATTTTTAGTTAGCCTACCCAAGGATAAATAATAAATAAAAATAAATATAAACTAATTATCAATGAAATAATTTTAAAATAGTAGTCTAGGTGATAAATAAAAAGTCGTGGTGAATACAACATTGAGTTTTATTTCAGTATTAACAATAGATTACTTATGTAAAAATTTTGTCACGGTTACTTATGTATCTTAAATTTGACTAACAAATATTTTTTTTTACTGTACTAAAATAATTTTGTAATTATTTGTTTGAATTGTAATTGTATCCTAGCATATTTTAGGGTTATATATTTTTGTAAAAAGATTTATACATCAAACTATTAAATAAAAAATAAATAAATAGATGACTACTTTTTATTTAAAAATAAAAAACAAGAAATTTGAAAATAATTAAAAATCGTATAAAAATTGTTTAAATATTTTTAAAACACATATTTATGGTAAATTCTTGAGTTGTACTACATTTTTTTATTTGTACTACAAAATACAAAAAATTCATAAAAATACATTTGTAACATATACACAAAGCAAAATCAAATGTTTAGTACTATTATAATGCTATTGATTTATGACAAAACTATAAGATGTCTCTTATATAAATCATTATTATGAACATGTGATAATTCTGTTTGTATGATTGAAGCATTAATGAATACAAGCAATTATGGTGACAAATAAATAAATAAATAACAATAAATATGAAGTATTCAGATATTAAATAAACAAAGGAGAATTTAATTTTGAATGGGGCCTAATTCTTTGTTGACTACAGGATGTTGGTTCCGGTTAGTGAAGAGTTTCCCATGCGTCTGGTAAGTTCTGTTTTGTTACGTTTTTAAAAGGGTCGTGTTTTCTATATTGAAAAAATGATTTTCTTGTAAGCCGTGTTTGGCAATTATAATGCAATATAATGCTGATTTGTCGGGTCTATTGCACTTAAAGTGAGAGAAATGTTCTTTTGTTCTAATTCTTAAGTTTCTTATAGTTTGACCTACATATTTAACAAAAAGTAAATTAAAAGTGAAATTCAATAATAACCAATATTAATTTAAATACATAATATATTTCACTTACCCGTTTTTAAATTAATTTCTTCTTTTCTTCTGCACGCATTAATCCATTTATTTTGTAGATCAACATTTCTTGGGAATCGATGAAACCTTACTCTTAACAAACTGTCTTTTCGGGTTGAGTTATCGCAGCCAAACACGGCACAAGAAGGCATTATAATTAATGGTTATTAATTATAAGAAATATTATTACAATAATAAACTATGTTGCCTATAATTATGACGTTAAAAATGCTTGAAGGTCGTACAAGTTTCGGCGGTAAATATGGCAAAGGAGTCTAGACTGGATCTCCGACTGTGTAGCACGCTACGTCACGGGTAGGCTGGAGTGGAGGAAGAACCTGCGCATGCACACACCTTCTTTAATACGCCTTGCGTCACAACTACGTTCTCGCATACGTATATTAACCAAAAAAACATTGAGTGTGCTTAAGACCACACGTGATAACTTCTATGACCGATTTATATTTCTATCACTACTAATATTAAAGGAGATTAAAGATCAACAAATTACACAAGTCAATATATTGTCAAAAAATATTATATCATATTTTGAAATTGAATAATTATAATATTATAATATAATCATTATAATACAGTAATATTATTATGGGATAGTATTATAATTATAGTAAGTATGCGAAAATTAGTGATCATTATAATGTAAGCAGTATTTATTGATTTTGAGTGCGGTATTAGTGTATGCACTCTACATAGAATTCTAAGAATAATTCAATATGTAAATAATAGTTATAAAATATTATGTATCGTCTATTCCCTTTCCACTTGTCTATATATACTACTAGCTGACCCGTACGGCGTTGCCCGTGGTGGTTGGTATTTTCATTCTTTTTAACGTAATTGTATTCTTTTTAAGTGTTCAGTCAGTGAGTGGTATTTGTCTTTTATATATATAGATCTTAAATAATAAAAGCACT
>JAGFPH010007869.1:41729-57895 GCA_018207615.1 Philaenus spumarius | reverse complement strand
ATAATGATTGGTTTAGAGGTTACACCAAATATGAAAACAGATGTATTCCTTTCTTTTACTTCTAAATATTAAAACTAAATAATAAAATGATATCCTAGTTATAATGGAGTTATTTAAGTATTTTAATTAATATATCAAAAATTGTTCATCATTGTAGAACAAATCTATGACCATTTAATAAGATCAAATTTTTTATAAACTATTAAATTAGCAGAACCAAAATTTAAATAAATATACTTATAGCCTAAACATAACTATACCAAAAGTGAAAATATCTAGTGAACAAGTGCGTAAGTTACCAGCTGTGTCTCAACAGAACAAAATCGGGCATTATTGTAAAACTATAGAAGAAAAAAAAAGGTCACCCAATTTTTTTCTTGTGAAAATCAGAGAAGAAATAAAAACTATTATAATCAAACAAGAAAAACTATCTCTAAATTGATACTGAAGAATTGTTAAACGGATTAATTAAAGGCATAATGACCACCAATTACATAAAATAAAATAATAGCCTAACCAAAAGAAACTAACCTATGGTGAGATCTATCCATTTTCTATTATACCTTAAGCTAAGTGTAATAGGCTAGGCCTTAAGTGAATACATTAACTTCCAAAGATAATAATCACAGTATTGATTAATCCTTGTTATAGAAACTTTTCCCCAGTGTTCTTCCACTAAACTATATATATATACTGTTATTGATTCATGATATACCTCCTCAATTAACATTTAACCTTATTTTATTTCTTTTATTATTGTTATTATTCAAAGATTTCTATGTTCTGTTTATTATAAATTTTAATAAATTTTGGGAAAAGCCGGCACCAACCGGAACCCCGAGATAAGAGTGATTAAATAAAATCAATTAACAAATTACAAACAATTTGTTAAATTATAACCAACAAAAAAAAAAAAATGTTAATTTCAATTGATAATTGTTAAGACCAAATGTCTCTTGTTTAAATAAATATTTCATATTTATTCAATATAATTTTATTCTTTGATTATTTTACTATAAATAATATATAATTAATCTAGAGAATAAACAAATACCAGAAGTGTTATTACAAAGTTTATTTCCATCTTTAACATACTTATTACATCTGTCCCTAATATACAGTTCTTTACTAATTGGGGTATTATGACACATTGTATATCAAAATTTTATACATCTATCTCAGCTTTAAGTAGGATAATTTTTGCTATTCGTTTCGATTTTTGACTAAGTGCAGTAGTTATGTAAGTATTTGATAATGGTAATTCTTCATATTGTCCCATTTTAGATTTGTTAAAGTTAAACCATGTTTCTGATATGCAAGTAATGTTACTCCCACTATCTATAAGTGTTGTTACCTGTATTCCATTTAATTTCATGTTTATTTCAGGACATCCGATATTTCTATTTTGTTCTTGATCAGGCCTATTAATATCTTCTTCTTCGAGTAAACTTTCTCTGTCGCAATATAAATTAAATATTGGAATCTGCTGCTTGTACTGCGTATGTAAAACTGTTTCGTCCCTTAAATTATGTTCATCGTTAATTGGCGCTGGTGAAGAGTTTGTGCCCATTGGTGTCTTAGTGATGTATTTATTCTCCAATTCGTTTTTCTCTTCATACGGGTTTAATGCTTCACCAGCGCAGGAGAGTTTTCCGAACTCCGCGTTGGTGAGGTATGTCGTGATTGATTTACGGTTGGCGTGTTTGTGTTATTGCTAAGTGTTTTTTTCAGATGTAGCAACCATGTGGCAAATTCTTTGTTGTTCCTGTGTTGGATATGTGTTGTGACTTGGTGTCTGAAAGTCAAATCGTGTATGTATAGGTCCAGGTTGTCTATTATTATAATTATTGTTATTATTATGGTTCATCTGGAAGTTAGGTTTATTGTATCTTGCGTTGTGTATAGGCCTATTATTGTTGAATCGGTCGTTGTTGTTATTATTACCGTGGTATGGATGGTTTCTTTGTGGTTGCCTGTCGGTATATATTGGCATTTGATTTGAATATCTTCCCTGTTGATTTTGTTGATTATTTCGGAAGTTTGGTCGGCTTTGTGCGTTGAGCCATTGTTTATGTTCCCACGAGTTTCGTCTTCTTATTCCGCCGTTGATTTCATCAGTGTCTTCTCGTTGTAATAAACACGCAAACTCTTTAATTTTGGTAATATTTTGTACTCTCTGTGCATCTTGTACTCTTGGTTCAAAATGATTTACAAGTGTGGCTATGATATCTTCTTCTGTTGGTTCCGGGATCATAGATCTCATTACCAATACCCGTTCAGTAAAATATTCATTTCTGGTCAACTTTCCTCCAATCCTATACTTTTCTAATTCGAGCTTTAGCTTAGTTCCCTTTTGGACATCTCGATTCCAGAATTGACACAAAAATTCTTTCTTAAATTCTTCCCAGTTACTTATGTCGTCTTTCACCAATTGCCACCATCTTGCCGCGCTTCCTTCCAGGCTATTTTCTATTATGTCTAATAGGTAAGATTGGTCTTCTTCGTTGTTATTATTACCTTTTCTTATTACAATTCGTTGATAATATCGGTTTAGACGGTGTATGTACTCATTTGGATTGCTCTGTCTTCCATTGAATTTCGGTAATGTAGGCATGCAATTAAGGGAATTATCGTTTCCGCCGCCCGTGCAAGTTACGTGTATTTGAGTCGTTAGTATTGTTTTTAAAATCCGATATCATGCTTTCGACTTGATTTATTGTATTGCATTGTGAATTATTTAATAAATCGTTTACATTTGCTTCGTGTTCTATTAATTTCCGATTTAATTCCTCCGTATTGATCGAATTTTCAATTTGGTTTTCTAAAACTGTGATTCGTCTTTGGGTGTTGGTAATATTGTGATTGACTTCAGTGATTCTATCATTTAATGAAGTTTCTACATCTGTAATTTTGTTTTGCATTGTCGTCTGTACAATATTTATTTCGAATTTGACCTCGTTTAGATTACGTGTGAATAATTCTGTAATTTTATTTTCTTGCTGGTCTAATTGATTTTTTAATTTTGCTTCTAATTTTAAAATACGGTTTTCTTGTTGTTTCGATTGGTCTTCAAATTTAGTTTCTAATTTAGTTTCAAATTGTTTAGATTGGTCATTTAATTTCTCATTTAGTTGTATTTGTAAATTTCCTATTAATAACGATAATTGGCCCATTAGGTTATGTTCTGTTATGATTGGATTAGTATTAATAGGTGATGTATTCGATCGACATGTTGTAGAGCTTTCTAACGTAGGCCTATCAGTAACTTCTTCTTCGTTATTTAAATAATTTTCTTGAGGTATGGTAGGTCGTAAATAAGGTAATTCAGAGTCGACTGCTTTATTAGTTTGTACATAACTAGGTCTCAAGTTGTATGGTTTGTCCTTGCCTTTCTGATTCTTCATATTTCTTACAACTATGTATAATATTCAACTACCAAATTAAATTTGTATATGATTATGATATCTTAGTTTGTTTGCTAATTGCAAGCAATAAATTTATTCTAATGGATATCGGAGCCGAAATGTTGGGCGCCAAATATAATAACACAAATAATTAATAACACAAATAACTTGTTTTCCTCTTATATCTATCTTATTTATGTAATAATTAGTCTCCTTACAATATTCTACCAACAATTATTTATTATAGGAACATTTATATATTTACATGTATATCCTATTCATCTCGGGTTGTGGCTCGTTTTGATTTCGCTATCCATCTCAGATCCAAGCACATTTAAAAAAAAATAGGTTATTTTTCAATCCAACTTATTTAAATATATCTTTTTAACCAAATTTTTTATTCTCTCCCTTCTCTCTCTTGTTGCAACATCTGTTATATTTTTATTTTGTTTCTTCTTCTTCACTTGAGTTTTAATTTCATGTGATTCATCTACTACTTTATTTCTTTTTCTTCATTTTTTTTATAATTCAAATCAGATATTTTACATGCGCAATTTATTACTTGCTTTCTATAGTCTATTGAAACTTGCAACTAGAATATTTGTATTGCTATAAAAGCTATATTTTCTGAAAAGTATTTTTTTGAAAAAATTAGCTGTTGTAGTTTCTATCATACAATAGTTAGAACACGAGCTTCGTTTTGCGGGTAATGTGGCAACTTGTACGGGCGGCCGGGCGGCGGCTCGTGACTTCCATCCGTCATATTGTGTGAGTATTTGACTCTAAAACTGGCTTCACTCTTGCATTCGACTTGACCAGTCTATTTAATTCTGTGGTCGCTCATATTTACTGTATACTGTATTACCAAAACACCAATTTTAATACTTTTTCTCACTAAAAACACAAACGGTATACATTTCATGCATTATTTAGGCTTTTTCCGTCTAATCCGGACTTTCACTAATTCGGACAGGGTACGGTCCCGTCAAGTCCGGATTAGCGAGACTGTACTGTATATACTAACTGTTATTAGTTTGTCTGCTTATTTAGATTTCAAATTTTACTTTTAAATATTTAGCCTATTTGATTTATTAAGAACATTTTAAACATACATATATTTGTCATTTGTATATAATATATACTTTGATTCATATGTAAATTTATTTCTTACTTAACATATTTCATTATTTGTGTATTTTAAATTTTTAATATGCTTGAGTATTTTTTTAAAATAATTAGTCGCAATGCTTTGTTGAATCTCATTATTGGCACCCACAATTCATTAGAGTTTTTTCATATTCCTATTAAACTATAATTACTTAATATGAATTAATATTTTTGAAAGTTAGAGTACCGGTAATTAATATTAAGATATGATGTCATGTATGAGTTGATTGGCTGTGGAACTTTGCGAAGGAAATAACATATTACCTTTGTGAGATTTTGTGGGATTAGTGATAATCACTTGGTGCTGTAAGGAGGGTGTCCGAACATTTCCTACTTCAGGCACTGAAGTTCTCTTGCTGGTGCATGAGGCATTGCATTGTCATGAATCAAAACCACTTTTGCCGACGACATTCCATGTCTCTTGTTTTGGATGGCGCATATAAGTTGTCGGTGAGTTCGACAATAGGCCTCTGAGTTTAATGTGTCACCTCCTGGCATAAGCTCTACGTGGAGCAAACCCTTTTGGTCCTCAAAAATTGTTGCCACCACCTTTCTGGTGTTCAAATTCTGTTTTTCTTTTCTGAGTGAGTTTGAGTGGTGCTACTCCATTGACTTTCCAGAGTCTTGTATGCATCCCAAGTTTTATCTCCCATTAGAATGCTTTCACCACCATTATGATATTGGGTAAAAAATTCAAGTGCTGTTCCCATTAGTTTTGTCTTATGTACTAAGCCCGTGACACACGTCTGCTCTCTTTGAAGCTTCAAAAAGTTTCCTTCCCAAAGATATAATGATTGTTTAAATCGATAAACATTTCCAAAATATATTTTTATATTTATGACGAACATCAACAGCATTGTTTTGCCAAAAAGCAAGTCTGCCCTGTTCCAGGCTTTGAATAAATCTGACCTTTTTGTTCTACAAGTCCAAACATGTTGCATCTTATTGCGCTGTACCTGTAAACAGCAACACAGTTTCCCTCTGTCTATTGTCTAGCCTACGGAATGCCTTCTAGGTCGACTGTGTTTCTCCATTTTATTGACTGTAAAATAACAATATGGCTTCTTTTCACTTCTTGCCAACAAACATTGACTTTTACTTTCTCCCTGTACTATATAGTATAGAGAAAGTATAGTGATCGCAAAAAAATCGATGTTGATATTTTTGTGGAAATATCCATTTTGGGATCCTCTGAGTCCAAAAAAGTGGTTTTTACAAAATGTGTGTCTGTATGTATACAAAGCTAGAGAGAAAACTATTCTATCGATTTAGAACAAATTTGCACCAAACATGTCTATTAGGCCTGTATAGATGCACGAAAAAAGGTTTTGAAAAACAACCCCCTTTTTGGCCAATAAATCGGTTATTATTTTATAAAAAAAAAAACGGCTCTAACGATTTTGATAAAATTTGGATTATTTGGAACCCTTATAGTCCAGTCAATTAGTGCTCAAAGGAGGGTATAGAGGGAACTTCTACGAAAAAGTTATGAGGAAAGAAGTTGTAAAGATTTCAATTTACTTCAAGAATATGTGATATTTTACCACAAATTGTTTAAAAGTTAGAGAAATTTTAAAACAATATGTAATTTTCTAGATTTTGCAGAAAATCTTTTCTTTTTTTTTTCGCTCCTCTAACTCTATATTTATACCAATATATACGTATTTTATATGTGTAAATAGTGTTTACTATATATATTATGCAGTAGTGGTTTATAAGTGGCACATAAAGAAATTATATGTATTATAGAATATATTTTCAGGTACATATTGCCACGCCGCATACGCGCAATTGTTAAAATTTTTAATTTTTTGGTGTTCGCAAGGTCTTCGCCCACGTTCGGGACGTCACTTGCCACGCCGCACACGCGCACCCTCTTATAAATAATTTCTTAAATTCGCAAGGTCTTCGTCCTATTTCGGACGTCACTTGCCTATTATTTGCAATTTGATTTGCCCTTAATATTTTTGCGCGTATACGTGGACAAGAAATAGGAAATATGCTAACTTTCCTAAATCTTAAAAGATTGGTTTGTAATAAATACACTTTATATATTATATACTAGCTCTAGTCAGACTCCTTCTCCGGGTCGTGTCATTTGAAGTTATTTGGTCACACACAAGAATTAATCAAACCTTATCAACTAACTTATTCTAGAGCACTGGTTAAATCTATGGTATAGGGTATTTAATTCATGAATAAAAGAAGTTAAAATTTGAAAATAAAAACTTTTTTAATTTCAAAAAACAAAATAATTATCCTTTCTCAAGTTATTAGAATTTCAAACAAGTATATTATTTATATCTACACATATGACATTATTTACATTTATATTTAAACGCTTTTAGACCATTGTGAGAATAGGGAATATTCCTGAATGAGTTTACTTTTACACTTTCCCCTGAATTTACTATTTCTCTTGATTTTATTTATTAAAATTTTATATCTGGATTTTATTTATATTAAAAATTATATAGTTTGTTTATTTGTTACTCACAAATAAATATGATTGATCGCAGCTTTCCTCCTCGGTGGTTTAGGCCTTGGAAAGAAGTCCTTGATCTCCTTCTTTCTTCCTTCCTCCCAGGATTTCTCCTCTTCCTTAAGGTAGAACGATTTCTTTCTTCAATCCCTTAGGATCACTCCTCTTCTTTAAATGTATCGCGATTTATTACGGCCCGCTTACTGTACCGGAGTTGGTGATGTTCGCCGACCTACTGCTGATTCTTCAGACTTTTACGTGGTCCTCGGGTGACTACCAATACGCAACTGAATTTAATTTTTCTTCCCTCTACCTTGTACTTTTGAAATCGAAGTCAAGAGACTTATTCTTTTCTTTTCAACAACTTCGCTTCTCTGGTGATTTAAAGGGTCCTTCTAGCTTGTAGAATCTTCCTTTAGTTATGTAAATTAAGTCCCACGACTTTATTTTAATTAATTCACTTTAGTTTCGACGATAATTAATTATTTAATTTTCCGTGCAATGAGTAATTGTATTGGTCTCGGTGGTGGTCGCATGACGTCATCCCTCGAGCTCGCTTGATACTGTTTACATAAACATTGCCGGTTTTTACAGGATTCAATCAATTTTTGTATTCAAAACTTTCAAAATGCTCTAACTTTGTAACCCCTGGTCCGATTTTGGATTTCTGCAGCTCATTGGATTCCTGACCATCTTCTGCTTTCTCCCTCCTTTGAGTGGTTGTTCTAGGGTTCCTGGTTCTCCAGTTATCGCCTTCGCTAGTTTTTCCTTAATTTTGAATTTTAAATTCTTCAACATGGTCCAAATTCGAATTTCTTTGGTTCCATCTTCTTCTTCTGGTTCCCAAACGTCCAAAACTGATCTTCTTTCATCTATCTTACATCGGGCACGGTTCTGTGGCCTATTATATGTGACTCGTCGAATTTTGGATTTGGCAACCCCCCTTTTTGGTTTATGCCCTCTTCTCACATGGTATATTACAAAAACATATATACTACATCTTATTTAATATATATTTATTTCTGTAGAAACTTATTTCCCCCGATTTATTCATTTATTTTAATGTGTTTATTTTTGAGCCTTTTTATTTAAAAATATTTAATTATATTAATTTATTGTTATTTAATTATTATTAATTATTTATTCTTTATTTTATCCCCAATTTAGATTTTTGAAATTTTCAAATTTGTGAATTTTAGCATTTTTTCCGCCAAGTCTTTGTTCTATAACTTTGTAATTATCTTAATTAAAACAATTCTGTCAACTGGATTATTATTGTCTTTTTCTCCTCTACACATTGTATTGAAAAGACTTTACTATTTTTATTTTTGAAAATACATTAAAATTTAACATTGTAGCCTTTCACGGCGCATAGCAACAGACAGAGTTTTGCAATATTCGACAAAACCTGACAAGAATTATCCTGTCGATTTCCCTTAGAATAATTCACTCCGCTTGGCTACTATTACTTTTAACATTGGCTAAGCCTGCAATTTATAAAATAATTATTTTAAATTACTTCCTTTCTTTTTACATAAATTTTTTCTTTGATATCCATTTATAACATGTTATTTTACTTATTACTCATTATTTATTTACATATTTAGGCCTATTGGCTTCTATATACAACTTTTATGGTTAGGCCTAATTACCTTAGTAATTAGCCCATTTGTCTCGGGTTTTTGCTCGTGGCAATATGTAGCTCTTTAAAGTAATGCTTATTTTATCGATGATCGCTGAACTTTAATTGTTATTTAGGAATAGATATAGGATAATATAATAATAATATTAAATATTACCTGTTTTTGACTCGCCATCTGACTTATTTTGGTTAATGTAATTGTTATGTTGTGTTTCAAGATCGTAATCACATTGTCAAGTTATTCAGTTATACACATTAAACACACTAAACAACATTAAAGCATAAAAATACACAACACTTAAAAACACTTTACTATTATTATGCGCCGGACAATTAATTTATAATATATATATTAACTGTACAATCACTCCACTAAGGCATTGGGGTAGGATAATTCCAGAGTCAACAACAATTTGTACATAACTTTATGGGTTTGAGGGAGACCTTCTGCATTATTTAGGAAGTCATCGCTAGGGGGATATTGTCATAAGTGTACAATTCACTCTGAATATCCTACCTAATGATTTCGGCTGTTTTTTTTTTGACAATCCTGAGTCGTTCGTCATGTAATATATGTGAGTTTCAGGGATTTAATCACTTAAATAAGGGTATAATGTAAAGGGGGTCGCTATGTAAATTTTGGACATTTTAGCCTATTTTAAAAAACTTGGTATTTTGTAAGTAAATAATAAACATAGAAATTTAAAGGGAAAATGCAGACGTTTCTAATAATATAAAATAAAAATCTTACTTAACATCTTATTTCAATTTTGAATTTAATCTTATTTAATTTATGCAATTGTATTTCACAATGTTCAAAATACAAAACATCGAACAGTGTTAGGGAAAATTGAAGAAGAGATTCACTAAATTTCTAGCCCACAGTTAAGAGATATTGAAAAGACAGTTGTAGACATTGAAAGAACTAAATTTGATTTATTATGTTGGCAGTATGCATAATTCAAACTGTGATACTGTAATAAACAAGGACAGGATTTTGGTCTGTGATGTTGGTAATAGGCCGTGCTATACGTAGAGAGACATATTTGCGGTCTCCTAGGATCACACGATGTGACGTCATCTATAAGAGAAGAAGGAAGCCAAAAGTAAAAGCTTTGTTCCCACTAGTTCATCAGAATTCATGGAGTGAAGACCTGTTGCAAGCTGTTTGGTGAAGTGTATTCACAATGTGGTTTTTAGCGGTAATTGAAGTATAATTACCGTTAAACTATGTGTTTTCAAAAGTAGAGACAGTGCCGTGCACACATTAGTAAAACGGCGTAAATTTGTGCGTGATGCAATAAGAAAAAACTAAATTTGAAAATATCGTTAATGGCGTCTTTTCGAATTGAAAGTGTTTCGCATATAAACTTTTTAACGAGTCTCTAAGTGAATAAAAGACGACGAGGCTAGAGTGCTACGAACATAATGTAAACGGGAAAATTTAATAAAGGGGTTAATTTAAAATTTAAATTCATTTTTAATAAAATAATGTAAGTTTTCTTTCTAATAAAAAGTGCACTATAAAATAAAGAATACGTAAGTAGAAAATTTAATTTAACAAAGTCTGCATTTGAATATTTTTAATGATTTATATTGTTATAGATTTTAGAATTAAATGGTTGATAATTAGTATGTATGCTTGAGTGTCTGAGCTTGCTAAGTGTGGATATGATTTGCCAATATTTTTATTTGTGTGTTTTAAAATTTAAAATGTGGCATTAAAAGGTTAATGTCAACTACTATGCTTTCTTAATTTGACTCCTTTCCTTCCCAGAAGTACTTCATGGTAAATCGAACCTTGTAATTAAAAGTTAAAATCAGTGTAATTTAAGATGGAAACAAAATGGCGTCAGTTGTTGGCGGGAGTAGTGCGTTTTGGCGGTAGGGCTTCTGTGTGTAGAAACATAGATGCCATGCTTCCAAGGTAGTCCGCCCTGTAGCTAACTAACTGTACGCACAGATGTAAAAAATTAATGCGTACAGAGATTTGGTAGTCAACTGTGATAAACACAGATCTGACTACAACATAACCTATTTTCAATTTTGGGGTTATGTTTGATTGTTTTTGTTGTGATTAAGTGAATAGTGTTGTAATATTTTGAATTGATGATTATATAAATAAAGTAAAGTATATGGATTGAAGGTAGGATATTACAAATAATTGTTACGCAGCAAAGGATATTTTTTTTATTAAATTAACTTAGAAATAATTTGTCAAAATTTAATTTATTTTTTTATTTTTTATTAATAAATTTGTTTGTCAACGGCTTGGCAAAGGACAGCACGTTACAAAATGGTGCCCGAACTTCTTTACCATGAACGAAACCACTGGGAGGGGATGCTTTGATGGAAACATAGTAGTTGGCTATATTTCAAAATTTTTTAAACAAAGTTTAAAATAAGTTAATAAAGTTAAATAATAATAAATAGTAAGGGGTTAATAATTAATATACGATGGCAGAACTAAATGATTCTGGTATTTCAATATTAAATCATTCATTAAATGATACAGTCTCAGAAGAGACAAATAGGCCTAAAACAAACGAAGAGGTAATTTCAGAAATAACTATGGAGAATGTAATAACAGAAAGTAATAGTAACAATGTATATGTAGATAGTAGTAATGATATGAGTATGTTTGAATTTTTGAAACAATTTAGAAAAGAATTTGTTAATTCTAAATTAGAAACAAAATATGATATATTAAACTTAAGTGAAAAGATTGAAAAATCAGATAAAAAATTTGATGAATATAAAATAGAAACAAAACAAGATTCGGATAGTAAATTTAAAAAATTAAATAGTAAATTTGATAGTCCCAAACAAGAATTGGATAAATTTAGAGTAGAGGTTAAGCAAGATTTTGAAAAATATAATAAAAAAGTGGAGGAAAATATAAATGAATTTAGACAAGAAGTAAAGGAAGATTTGATTAGGCTTAATGCAAAATTTAAGAAAAATGAAGTTGCAATTGAAAATCTAAAAGTAGAGGTAGGTGGTTTGACTAAAAAGTTTGAAGTTAATAAAGTTGAGACTGATAAAAAAGTTAAAGCAATTTCAAATGAAATGAAAGATAAATTTAAGGTAGTCGATGATAAATTCAGTAAAGTTAGGGATACAGTAAATGAAAAATTTGTAAAAGTAGATGAAAAATTGGTACACACTAACAATAGAATTAAGAAATTAGGTAAGAAATGTGAACAGGTTGAAAGTAAAGTTGTAGAAATTTTAAATTCTGAAATAGATAATGTGCAGAAAGATTTTAAGGAACTCAGAGATGAATTTGAGGTTAGGTTAGAAACGAAATCTGTAGTTATGTTAGGAGAGGCTAAAAATGAAACTATTATACCAGAATTTTTTCATGAGAAGAGGGAACCTCACCCTAAAACCTTTATTAAAGCTTTGGATACTTTCAATAGGTATAGGAATGAAAAATGGGAATATAAATTATTGTTAATTAGAAAATATTTTAAGGAAGAAGCAGGTACTTGGTTTGACTTGACGTGCACAATCAAGAATGGTTAGGGTTCGAAGATTTTAAACTTGCGTTCTTAGAAAGGTTCTGGTCGCAAGATAAACAAGAGAATTTAAGAATGAAAATCATGTTAGGAAAGCAATATGCAGGGCCTCACAAAGATATACACAATTATGTGATTAGATTATATCTTCAGGCACAGTTTTTAGATCCTCCAATGTCGATGGAGACTTTTACGCGTCATATTGTAAAGCAACTGCCAGATGAGCTGAGAATAGTAATTTTAGCAGCGGTACCTGTAAATTTAATTAGGCTAGAAAAAATAATTATGGATTGGCAGGAGAGTAACAAATATGTGCAGGAAGGCAATAGACAGAATAACTTTGATAGAAATAGACAGTCACAAGAAGTTAAGTACAATATGCAATATCAAAATAGGCCACCATATAATAATAACAACAATAGATCTTTTCAGAACAATAGGGCTCCACAAAGCTATGATAATAATAGGCAATTTCAGAATTGGATGCCGCAACAAAATTTTGATAGAAATATGCAACCGCAAAATCAAATGCCTCCTTAGGGATACCAACAAAATAGGACTTTTCGGAGTAATGCACCACAACAGGGTTACACAAATGGTAGGCCTATGCCGAGACAGGTACAAAGTGACCAACAAAAGGGAAACGAAAGGAGACAATAGTACGTTCGGCTGGGATGCTATTGTCCAATGAATGAAAAGGATAGGCCGACTGAATTAAAAGAAGCATTTAGTTTAGAAAATCAAGATGTATTAATAGATGAAAGTAATTACACTGACATTAAGTCACAACCCATTAAAGGTGATATCATAGAAATAGAAATTAAAGTTTTAAATAGGAAATATAAATGTATTGTAGATTCAGGTTCAGAGATAACCGTAATTAATGAAAACATTTTTAATGAATTGAATAAATTAAGTAAATATAAGCTCATGCAATTGCCAGTATCGAATTTACTTATAATGGGAGTGACTGGTGTCAGGAGTAAGAGAGTATCAAAACAAATTTGTTTGGACGTACAGATAGGTGATACGAGTATATTAATGAATTTCCTTGTAGTAACGGGATTGAATTTAGATTTTATAATGGGTTGTGATTTTTTGGGGAATAGTAAAGCAAAAATAGATTTTGAAAACAAAATAATTAACTTAAAAGTAAATGACACTGATATTTCAACGAAGTTCATTAGTAGGCTTAAAGAGTCCTGTGTGTATAATTTGAAAATATGTAAGGAACTAGAACCACAAGTGTTCTCGGAAATAGAAAATAAGGGTGAATTATACTGTCAATTAGAAGACACAGCTTATGCATACTATAATGAGGTAGTGCATGAGAATAATTTTGAATCATATAACGTAGAATGGGAAAATATTGTAGATAAAGTAATAGAAAACACAAATTTAGAATGGGAAGATAATAGACAAAGATTAAGGGTAGTGTTAAATCATTTTCAGGATATTTTTTCTGATACACCAGGAAAAATATTAGACTTTAAAGCAGAACTTAATATTAATAACAATGTACAATTTATAAACAAATCTTATGCAGTACCTCATTCAAAGAGAGATGCCGTTGGCAAAGAAATAGAAAGTATGATAGAGAATGATATCATTGAAACATCAAATAGTCAATATTCTAACCCTTTAGTATGTGTAATTAAGAAAGATGGTTCTGTTAGACTATGTTTAGATGCCAGGCAGGTAAATAAACTTATTATTCCTGATAGGGAAGCACCTGAGAATATTGACGACTTACTTCAGAAATTTGAGGGGGTTAAATATATTACAAGTATTGATTTAGTAAGTGGGTTTTGGCAGATTGAATTGGATGAAAATAGTAGAAAATATGTAGCTTTTACATTTAATGGGAGAAATTTGCAGTTCAAAAGACTACCGTTTGGACTTAATGTAAGTACGTCGATATTCAAAAATTGGTTATCTCATGTCATGGGGCCAGATGTGTTATCATTTGCGATTGTATATGTCGATGACATCTGCATAGCGTCACGTACCTTTGAAGAACACATTGAACATTTGGCTAGACTTTTTTATAGATTGAGACAGTTCAATGTGAAAATTAAATTAAGCAAATCAAGTTTTTGTATGAGGGAGATAAATTTTGTGGGGTACGTTATTTCTGAGGAAGGCATCAGAGCTGACCCAGACAAAGTCAAAGTTATAGAGTCATTTCCAGAACCAAGAAACTTAAAACAATTACAAAGTTTTTTGGGACTGTGCAATTATTATAGAAAATTTAGACGTGGCTATGCAGAATTGACTGCACAATTTAAGCATTTACTGGGAAACAACAAACTCAGTAAAGACTGGTCCTGGGGTAACAAAGAAAGAACTGTGTTTAACAAAATAAAAGAAGAATTTTTAGATTGTGTAATTTTAAAGCATCCTGATTTTAACAAGGAATTTTATATGAATACTGTTGCATCTGATTTAGCTTTGGGGGTTGTTTTGTATCAAATTAATGGGGATAATGAACACATGGTAATAGCTTTTGCAAGTAGAAGCCTTCAAGATTTTGAACTTAGATACACTATTACAGAAAAAGAGTTACTAAGCATAATTTTTGCCTGTAAAAAAATTTAGGAGTTACATCCTAGGTAATAGAACAATTGTAAAGTCTGATCACAAAGCCTTAATGTTTTTAAAAAATTGTAAACTCACTCATGGTAGATTATTAAGATGGATGTTGTATTTACAGGAGTACAACTTAGAAATTGAATATTGTCCTGGAAAAGATAATGTAGTTGCAGATGCATTATCTAGAATTGGTAATCACGAAGTAGTTAGAAAAAACGAAGAGGGTGTGATCAAAATTTACAACTTACAGTTAGAAAAACAACTAAAACTTAGAGCTAAGACAATGAAACAGCTGTTTAAGAACTTAGTTGCAGAACAAAGACTAGATATAAAATATCAAGGAATAATAAAAAGTTTGTTAGAACAGGGCGAAAATTATGATAGGTTAAAGAAATTTTTTGTAATATATCAGGATGTTTTGTTTAGAAGGTATAGTGAAATGGATAGTTTTAAGATATGCGTACCATCTAAAATGATTGATACTATAATAGACGATTGTCATGAAAGATATGGTCACATAGGAGGTGGAAAGTGTTATCGTATTTTAAGGGAGATCTTTAGTTTTCCAAAATTTGAGAAAGTAATAAGAACAAAGCTAAAAGTTTGCGATTTGTGTGAAAAAATTAAAGTCAGTAATAAGAAGCAAGAAGGCTTAATGATTAACATTTTGCCAGAAAAACCTTTGGATTTAGTAACAGTTGATTTGTTTGGGGAATTGCCTACAGGCAAGGGGGGGGGGGGGGAAAGTACATTTTTGTGGTATTAGATGTTTTTTCAAAATTTATTAAATTATATCCAGTTAAGAGGGCGGTTTTTAAGATATTAGCAGAAAAAATAGTAAAAAATTATATGCAAGAAGTTGGAAAACCTAAGGTCGTCCTTAGTGACCATGGTAGTCAGTTTCAGTCGCAAGTATGGTATGAAACGCTAGGCTGGGAAGGAATCCATATACGACATACGTCAGTTTATCATCCACAAAGTAATCCTAGTGAAAGATGTAAGAGAGAATTAGGAAAGATGTTTAGAATATACATACATGAAAAACATAATAGGTGGCCTGACTATGTAGATTTCATAGAAAGATGTATCAACTACTCAGTGCATGATTCAACGAACTTTCCGCCATACGAACTAATCTACAACGAAAGATGTCCTAGGATATACAATGAATTGTTGGATTTCCCAGACAATAGGGAGTTAAACAGGGAAGAAAGATTGATATTGACAAAGAAATGTCTAAAAATCAAAGCTGAACAACGGAAGAAACAACATGACAAGAACGTCAAACCAATAAGGTATGAGAAAGGAGATTTGGTGTTAGTGAAAAATCACTATCTATCGTCATGCTTAAAGAAGGA
>JAGFPH010007869.1:7446-34103 GCA_018207615.1 Philaenus spumarius | reverse complement strand
AAGAGACACAAAATGATACATTCTGGAGAGAAACCTCTAAAATGTGAGGAATGTGTTTATTCTTGTATTCAGTCAAGTACCCTTAAGAGACACAAAATGATACATTCTGGAGAGAAACCTCTAAAACGTTAAGAATGTGATTATTCTTGTATTCAATCAAACAACCTTTAAAAAACACAAAATGATTCATACACAAGAGATACTTTTTATGTGTAAGATATTGATCATTTTTGTATTCAAAACGCCCTAAACGTTCATGTATTTTAGCATTTATAAAAATTACTTTTAAATGTAAATAATGTGATTCCCATGTACTTTATCACTCCCTTAAAACACATGTGATGTGTTCCTCATTAGAATTCTTATTTTAATACACTGTTAACCCTCCCCATGGCAGACTGCACTAATTGGCGTTCTCTCAGGCACAAGATGCAACCATTTCGAACAAATGCAAAAATTTGCATAATCGATAATTTAAGCCACTTAGAATCATCCAATCGTTATAAAACTGGCACCATTGGAAAGTAAATGAATTAAACTTTAATTGTTGTATTTAAAACTTTTTCGTAAAACGTATATTTACATACGTAATCATCGTTTTAAAATATGCAGCGCGTGTGAATTTGCACACAATAGTACTGTTATTTCCCACTTCTTCAACGGGCAAGAACATCTACACAAATATTTATATTGCTATTTATAAAGATACCATTGTATTCGTCAAGATTTTATCTTTCTAACAGTGCCTTCCAATCAGGTGTCACTATTTTACACGATTTATGAAGAAGATTTCTGTAAACCCTTGCAATTGGACAGTTTTCAACCAATGAAACAGGCACATTTGTCAACCGAGATAACGCCTACAATTCCTTATGTTTTCACAGATTTCTTTATACCATTTTGTAGAGAATAGTTTGATCTTTCTAACAGTGGAAAGTAAACTAGATATAACCAGTGATTTGTTTATCTATACAGCAGTGGAAAATACGTAATTAGAGCAGTCTGGTGAGGGTCGCTCCCACTTTATCAAATGTCCCTTCCTGCCCATAGTATATTGCCGGCGATGTTTTATTAGATTGATGTCATTTTGTTATTCAAATTAAGATAACTCAAACACTTTTGTGTACTAAGAAAAGAAAAGTATACAGTTCTTTTCTTTGATTTATTCTCTACACTTTTTTATAATAATATTTCATTTTTGGGCAAAACATATATTAGTAAATTACGTTTCAAATTAGACCTAGTTTTGTTAGCAGTCTTGTATTTGGAACATAAAAACTGGTGTTTTCAAAATAAGAAATTTGAAATTGATAAATGTTTTTATACAGTTCTATTTAGAACTAAATTACAAAACTTTTTTACTCTTACGAAAAAATTACAAAAAATGTTTACTACTTGTTATGTACCGTAAGCCTAAAGTTGAACTTTTACCTTTCGTAACTAAACATTTTTTGTTTCTTGAGCTAATATCTTTTCCCAATTTTACGTCAATAATTTTTTTAATTGCATATATGAATTCTTTTAATCTTTCTCTACAAAAAAAGGACAGAACACTTTTGGATTGGGATAGAATTATTACTATTTTTGGCAAATTTTTGAAAAAATGCTTGCAAAACACTAAAATCCGGCATCCCAATTTTAGCTTTAACCGCGCCAGGCCTAGGGTTAAGTTTGAGTATTATCTCGTGCCTTTACATGTAGTAACACTTTGTACCAAGTAAGATCATTGTGTACAAACGCTGATACATTGGGAAATGTGTTTGTGTCTTGAGTTTGGAAACACGCCTGTGCTGTTTCTATCAAACTGAAACCATATGTTAGTTGTTTGACTATAACATGTATGTAAAAAAGTTTTCAACCCTTTCAACTCCAGTTCAATGTCTTCTCCTAATTAATTTGACCTGAGAATCATGTATTATGTACTTATTTGTTTAAACAATAAATATTTATTTTACCCAAAGATAACATGTTTAGACTAGTATATATCATAAATTCTTTGTACCAGTTGCTTTTTATTATTTTTAGATATACAAAGAAAAAATTTGTTTTGTTCTTCCTTGAAAATTCACTTAATTATTCATTAAAAAATTTTCTTGTATGTCAGTATTACAATTTTGGATTGATGTAACTATTAAATTGTTATGATATTACTACTAACAGCTACAATCAATATAATATAACTTTATGCTTTGATTGTTTATGTGTACTTTATTTCATAAAACATTGGTCTTGGTGAAGTTCTGGTTTGTTGGGACTAGTTTCTTTTCTCCCTACCTTTATTTAATATGGAAGAACATGAGTAATGTGAAATTGTTTAATGTTTTTTTTAGAATCTGCTTCAAATAAAATAGTGTGTGTAAATTAAATGTTTAATTTTATACCTGTGTGTGATAGTACGTAACTTAATTACTTATTAAGTCTATGAGCATTACGTAAATTTCTCTCCAATTTCCAGGCGATGATAACCGCTCTGGTTTTTCGCCTAGAAAAAAAATGCTTTAAATAAATTTGAAAACAGGTCTACTTGCATTCAAATCCTGTTCCAAAACTGCCTTCTTACAAATGGCTAAACTGTTACAAATCCATCTAGTTGCTGGCATGCAAGATGGAGACTTTCATGAATTGAGTTCCAGAACTAGCTAGTTGCTGTGAAAAACAGTCAAACTGAATATTTACAGGTCTTCATAAAAACGTTGTAATTGAACTACGAGGAACTTTGTTCATAGTGCAAAACTACATTCCTACATTGTTTACTAATGTATAAAGTTGGCAAACCTGCTTTTTTAATAAACCTATTTGTTTTTGCCCATATATGTTTATTGATAGTTGGTTGTATTTTCAGTGAGGTTATGTTTGAGTTGTTCACTTACCATTTTGTCTTACAATAAGTTTTAATGTTAATAATATTGAAGAAGAAGTTGTTATTAAGTGTGAAAATGGAAATAAAAGTAGGAAACTCTGTAATAATATCTTTGTAACTGTTATTTTTTGTGGTACTTTATTATGTGTAATAAAACTTTCAAATATTTTTTTTTTAACTTATTCCTATAATTTTGTGTACAATGATGGTAATGAGTTCTAAATCTGCCTAGTTGCATTTTCAGTGCCGAAACTCGCTCTTTACAAATACACTAAAACCTCGTTTATCCGGTACTCGTTTATACGGAACTCCGGTTTATCCGCAATAGTCCCAAGGAAAAAAAATGCAAAATACAATTCGAGTCGTGTCACATCCCATGCAGGGTGTCAGTTTTGGCAACACTGAGTGTATGGCTCGGCGCAGCTGTGGGTGAACTTGACTGTACTCACGTCACCACTGTGCCCGTCAATCAGTGGCACTTGTCAAACGCGCCCGTCAATCAGCACCACTAGTTTGTTTAGTTCTATTATATTGTCGTAAAACCAGTTAGTACTGTACTGTATTGTGTTGTTAGTGTTGTTTTGAGTGAGAGTAAACTTTATTGTTGCGGAGTACAGTGACTATTTACATCGCAATACGTAATTTATTAATAATATCGTGCAGTGACTTAATTAAAATGTCAGACAACAAAAGGAAGAAGGTTGTTGTCAGCATGCAAAAAAGATTAGAGGCTATTTTCCGGTTGGATAAAGGTAAGACATAAAAATATGAGTATGGAGTAGGTGTTTCAACTGTAGGGGACTGGAAAAAAAAATAGAAATAAAATTGAGGATTTTTGTTCTAAGATGGTAGCAAAAGAAAGTTTAGGAAATAGAAGCACGGCACGCATGGCTAAAAACAAAGCTTTAGATGAAAGCCTTTTTTTGTGGTTTCGTCAAGAAAGCGACCGTGGTGTTCCCTTGTCAGGTCCGATTTTGCAGGAGAAGGCAATTAGTCTTAATAAAACATTAGGTGGGGATCTATCTTTCACTGCTAGCAGTGGCTGGCTAACGAGATGGAAAGAAAGGCATGGCATTCGTCAACTCACTGTCACAGGTGAAATATTATCGGGAGATGTTATAGGCAGCGAAAGATTTAAGTTAAGCTTTCAAAAAATTATTTCTGAGAACAACCTGTCATCTTCCCAGATTTATAATGCCGATGAAACTGGGCTTTTTTATGAAATGTTACCAACAAAGTCTTTGGCGTCCAAGGTAGATGACAAAGCTAAAGGCCATAAAAAAAGTGAAGAACGTGTTACATTGTTGTGCTGTGCAAATGCGTCGGGTTAGCACAAATTGCCGTTAATGTTAATCGGAAAATCAGCCAAGCCCAGGGCGTTAAAAAATGTTAATTTTAAAACCTTGCCAGTCCTGTATAGATCTCAAAAAAAAAAGCATGGATGAGTTCAGAGTTGTTTAAAAGTTGGTTTTTAACAGAATTTGTTCCGTCTGTTAAAAAGCACCTTAAAGAAAATAATCTTCCTGAAAAAGCTATCCTTTTAATTGACAACGCTATCCTTTTAAAAGTGTAATTTACATGTCAGCTGTTGCGTGGGACAATGTGTCCAAAAAAACTTTAAAAAATTCATCGAAGAAGTTATGGCCTGATATTCCGATAGATGAAGACTTGAGCGCAGAAGAAAACGAAGTTACCGTCATTGAAATTAGAGAAATGTTTTACAGATTAGGTTGAAGACTGTGAAAATATGGAAGATGAAGAAATAGCTGACTGGTTAAATGTTGATCAATGTGACCCCGGTTATCAACTTTTATCAGAAGATGAGATTGTAGCAGAGTTTTCACAACCGGAACCGAGCACTGACAATAACTCGATCTCCGATGACGAAGCAGAAGATGTAGCATTGGACGCAACAATAAATCACACCGAGGCGGCATCAATGTTCGATCAGCTGTTAACTTATTTGGAGCGTCAAGATGACACTAACCTGGCAGAGCTGTTACTAATAAAACGGCTTCGAGATCGGTCTGCTAAAAAGAGAACTTCTGCAGTGAAGCAAAAAAAAACATTACAAATTTCTTTAAAAAACAATAAACAGTTCAAGTTTTTTCTGTATTAATTTTCCTGTACTTACCAGTAAGGATTATTGTTTATTATGTACTGTACATTATATTGTAATGTAGGGTATATGTAATATTATTGTATTGTATATTATTACACGTGTTTTATGTAAAACCCCATGATATTTGGTTTATCCGGAACGGTACTGGTCCCGTCAAAACCGGATAAACGAGGTTTTAGTGTAATCCATTAAAAAAACCAGTTAGTTTCTAAAAACTGTTCCAAAACTGATAAGTTGCTTATTAAAAATGTTTATTAATTAAGGCCCGGTTCTACAATCTCCCGATAAGTGCCCGACAAGTTCCAGTTAGAGCTATCCTCCCGATAAATTAAAATAAGGTGTTCTACAATCTCCCGATAGCCCTTGTCGGCAGGATAAACTTGGCTATCCTACCGATAAAGGGTTCGGCTACTTGAAGCACCAGATAAGAAGTTATAGGCAAGATAAAAGTATAGCACAGTTTGTTTAGAACAGCTGTATACAATGATTGTAATCTATGCTTATTTATGAAGATTTTATTGACGTTTTTGGTGAAGATGACGATGAAAAAATAGTTAAATTGATTGCCCAGTCCAGAAATAATAAAGTCTTTAGAGACAAGGTTTGAAATTTGGATTTTTTACAATAAAGTATTTTTTTATTGTTTTAGGTTAACGAAGGAAACAGTTGGCTTCCTTGTAAAAATTATTGGTGAAAAATAACCTACAAATTTATTAAATAACAACAATAAATAATTAAGTACAACGTAAGTTAGTAATAATGTTATATGGTTTATTTCATTTAAACTACAACTAACTAGTCATTTATTTTTTCCACTTTGATAAATAAAAACAACTCCACAGCTTATTTAGTCATTACTAGCAGGTACCCGTGGCTTCACTCACACTCCAAAGTTTCGCCGCATAGTAATAAATGTTTATTGTTTTATTTTATATTATGTTACAAGGTTCACTGTTGTTTAATACATACACGATTACTGCTATGACTACCTTTTAACGTTGGAGATATTTTTTAGAAAAATATTGTTAGTGGGTGGTACAATTATTAATCTAAATACATTATATATGTTGTTTACATAGGACTTAGTTTGTATACTGTTTATTGTATTGATTCTATTTCGAGGAGAGGGGAGGCTTGACCCGCATTTTACATTTTCATTTTTATATTTTTCAATTTTTGATATATATTTGTGAACACCATCAGAGATTGCTTGTTAAACATTTTACCTCACAATATATGTACTGTCATATAGAAATTTCAATTATTTTATATGGAAATAATATATTTTTTTTAAAACCTGTAACTATGGTCAAACCTCCCCATGTAAGGGAGGCTTGACCAAGGCCACACTATACTTACAGGCCATACTGCTCGGATTGTGACGTCACAGTACGCGTCCAACTCAAGGCTCCCGGCACTGTGCTGCCTTAAGGCGCGCATCAATGTCGCGCGCTCAAAACTACTGCACCCTACGTCGCTAGTCCAAGTTTTTGTGTATAAAACTTATATTTTATTATTCTGCATTAACTGACAAACACAACGATGTCCATAAATAGTGTTTTGAGGTAAATTTACAGCACTAAACATAAACATTGTTTCCAAGTGTTAAACATTCTGACAGTGTTGTTTTAATATGGCCTGTATTACACTATCAAATTTCTTTCTCAAAGATCTTTGATCAAATTTCTTTGATGCAATATTTGATAGTGTAATATGCAATCTTTTATCAAAGTTGGCACAGGTAAAATTTATTTGTCAAAGGTTCTCTAAGAGAGGTATACTAATTTCTACATTTTTTGAAGAATACAGGTTTATAAGACTCAAAGCCCTTATCTTGCTTTCTGATTCTAATATTTGTTTGACTGAAATGTGATAACATGCTTCACTCATAATTCTGTACTGGCCGAACCTTGCCTCTAAACTATCAGTCTGAAATTTACCTTATAAAACAGGAAAAATTCATGTCATTGGTCAAATGTATTATTATTTCTAACAATGTGGTCACTGTATACATTAAAGCTACATGTGTTTCCTTGGAAAGTTTTCCTTTCCTTGAATTTAGCATTTCACCCTGAAGTACAATATTGTTCCATGCTGTTAACCATTCAGAAAACTGTTTAAAAAATAAATTATTTTCATCATTTATGCCGTTAATAGGCTTAAAGAAATCATCTTTGAATTTGACCCACTTAAAAATGGGTTTTACATTTACAATTTTCCACCATTTTAAAATTATTTCCATTAAGGTAGCAGTGTTACAGTTTACAACAGAATTCGACTCCATTAAATGTCGTAAGGCCGCAATATCCTTTTCATCAAATAGTTTATTACACAGCAATACATTTTGGCGTTCTATGGAAGTTGGGGAAAAAACCTTTCTAGACAAAGCTGGGGCTAGTTGTACGCACTTGTTTTCTTCACTACTGTGTAGAGTTTTTAAGTCTGAGACACTAGCCGTCTCTTTTATTTGTTATTTTTCAAAATTAGGATACACAAAAGACTGTTTACTGTCCACTTGGTTGAGCCAATTGATTCTAACACATTTAAATAAATGCACAGTATCAAAAAGAACGTAAATGTTTTGGGATTCACAAAACGGGTTAGCAAACTTTGGTTTTAATATACCTCCACAAAACTTAACAAACATATTCCTATTTACCCTATTATTATCAGATATGAGACATAGTATTTTATAACCTATTTCAGTAAGCATTCGTAGTACACTTCTAGTCAAGCTATACAACAATTCGGTATTTAAATCCTTTATGGGAAACAGTCCAACTACATCTTTGTGACTAGACAAAACAGAAGTTATCATAAAAACCTGTACTGTACTGGCGAGCTCTGTTTTGTTACCACCGTGAACTACACCTCTACCTTACTACCCTTATAACTTACCATCCTTACAACCTGGCACACAACATGATGTAGGCATAGTTAAAACAGTACGGTGGCAACACAGCATGCAACTGAAGGCGAGAAGTTGGGCGCTTGCTGTGACGTTTCGTCCGAAGTGGAGGGGGCACTCCGGCCTGTAGTATAGTGTGGCCTTGGCTTGACCCACGCTAAGGGAGCGATGACCCACAGGTAAAAATGTACACCTATTCTCAGTCAGGCTTTAGGATAACTAAACAAAAAATACTAGGTTATTATAAATACAGTAGATATTTAATTACATTGTAAAATAAACTTTAACTTCGCTATCCAACATTCTCAAATTTACTAAAGTCAAAATCAAATGTAATTTTAAAATCTACCCTTTCCGTTCCACCGCTTGATAGGGGGAGAGGGAGTTTAGCAACTACAGCTTGCTTCAAAACAGCTGACCGATCTTCTATGTCAGGGTAAGAAAAATGTCCAGAGTCTTTTCTTCGCAGCAATACCACTTCACATTCATGAGAAGTTGAATTAATATATGAAACCGATCCAGCAAAATGTGCCATTGTTTGCTTCATACAAAACTTCACTAACACAAAATCTCCAACACTCAAGTTGAATTCTGCTAATATTTCCAAATCAGCAAAGTCCTCCAAATCATTATCGGGATCGCTGTAGTCAATGTTCATGTCTTCTGATTGGTCAGTGGAATCATCGTCAAAATTGAGCTTCTTCCGTAGTTTTTTTTTTTTTGTTGCTTTAGTCTTTCTTTGCTATTCCGGTTTCGTTGCTTTCTTTCTTCCTGTAGTTTCTCTTTTTGTTAATTTTCTTGCATGCTCCTTTTCAATTTCTTCTGGTCAAAATAAGGGTCTTCCCAGGTTTCTGTCCTTTTCTTATGTTTTTTCTAGCTCCTGCTTTTGGGAAAGGTTTAACCATTTCGGGGCTTACAATCTGCAGTCCTGGATTAAGATCGGTTGATGTTGATGGTAGGCTTATGATTCGTTGAATATCATTCACGGTATTATATCAAAGCCCACTAAAGAATACTGTTTTGGGACGGGCTTGTGTACACCGAGACCTTGAACGCTCCAATCGCCTTAGTGCGACATTGTCACATTCTTCTCACGCTTCTAACTGAACGCGGCTGACTCAACACATTTATAATTCCTTAAACTGCGATCAAGCCTCGAGCGGTAAATATCAGGAGTGTTATTCGAGGCTAGTAGATATGGCAACGCTGCGCACCCATCCTATTGGCAGCTTCGCAACGGTATTCTTTAGTGGGCTTTGATACGTATTTGCATATCTTCACTATTACCTCCTCCAACAGTATTTGATTTATATATTTTGGACACAAGTTATTTTGTAGTCTTTTGAAGATTACAAATTTAAAATATCCAAGACATCTAGGGTGCATGGAGATTAAGATTAACTTACAAAGATAATATTTATTAAAAAACAATATAAAACTGAAAATATTACCTTGTTATTAGGGCCACGTTTAAAAAGAGCAAAGATTTTAAACATTGATCGGTTAGTCATAGACCTATTCATTTATAACAAGATGAAAAATGTAAATAAAATCATGTTTAATGTTAATACAATCATTACATTACTTATTGCATTATTAAAAAACACATCTTTAAAAAGGTGATAAAAAATTAATAAAAATGAGGGTTAGTCATATGTTTTAAAGTCCACGTCGGAGGGTTGACCATATATGGTCAAACCTCCCTAATGCCAAGTGGGTCAAGGCTCCCAAAGTGCACTTTTTTTAGTTTTTCTTTTCTTAGCTTCTGAGATTTAAGGTTAGGTAACTTATAACTACACTGTTTTAAAGAGAAATATATTGACTTCAAACTGAAAACTTAAACTAAGGGATATCTGTAATACTTCTAGTGATATACTCTTACAGATAAAGGCAAATACTTACATGAAAACTGCTAAAACTCTGAAAATTATCAGAACAATCAAACAATGTTGTGTCTTGCTTTCATCTACTAGCACTGTGTAGTTTCCCTCCAATTATAACATGTGACAGTTTAAAAAAAGTCCTAGTCAGCTTTAGGGCGAAAAATTTAAATATGGGTCAAACCTCCTCTATGGTCAATGCTCCCCTGTCTCCCCTATATGTTAGTCACATATAGGGAATTTTTTGGGAAATTCGATAATCTGGGATTTTTTTAGGATGCGGCAGGTTGTTTCTGGTATATCTTCTCGCCAGAGGTCCTTCTGGCATTCCTATTCCGAAAGGTTATGGACCATGGATAGAAGACCCTCCAACCAAGGATAAACATGGATGTTTATATTTCAAAATGTTTGTATTCTGTTCTGTTTTATAGTGTCTATATATATTTAGTTGGGAAAGTTTCAGATTGGTATTTTCGCACTTTTAAACATGTTTATAACTTCTATAATAATTTCAAGATTATTCTCTTTGAGAATGTCACTTAAAAGGAAAGGGGGTTTCAAGTTTTTGGCTTCAAGTTTGTTATATATTATCTGTCTGTGGCTTTCGTACGCTGGGCACTCAAAAAAACTATATGTTGTAGTGTTTGTATTTCAGTTGATGTGCACGATAAACAATTTGGTGTAAAATATTGTTTTATAAGATACAGTTTTTCGTTTGTTTTAGCGTGTCTAAATCTTAGTCTGCAAATGTTTATTATGTCTGACCCATTTAATTTTATTGAATTGAACCATGGATTCTTTTCTATTTTGTTATTTATTTGTTTGTACCAAAATGCCTTGTTAGTGTCCTTTGCTGTTTGTTCATAGAGATTTTTATAGTATTTCTTTGATTGTTTTATGAAATTGCCAATAGGTATGTAAAATCTTGGACTGTTTCTTGGATTAGTGCTGCTTCCCGAGCTAATATGTCTACATGTTCATTTTCAGATATGCCTGTATGACTAGGTTCCCACTGCATTACAAAAGATTTGTCTTTATTTTCTATTATTTCCTTAATTATGTTGAAAATTAAACTGCAATATGATTGCATTATTTATGTCAAGTATTGCGGCTTGTGAATCTTACATTTAATGTAATTTTTATGGTTAAAATTTTTGGTTATTTGTAATGCTTTATATATGGCTTAGATTTCGGCGGTAAAGTTTGTTTATTGTTTTAGGGGTTGTTATTACATTTTCACCCCCTTAGTGCCCCTTAGCAGCACGCGATAAAATGAAACTATGATTTACATAGTATATATGTATTGTAAGAAATAAATGTACCAATTTCCAGCTTTCTAGCTTAATGGGAAGTATAATAATTAATTTGTATTGTTTTAAGGGTTGTTACATTTTCACCCCTTAGCAGTACTCTAAAAAATACAAATATTTTTTATATACATCTTGTAAGAAATAAATGTACAAATGTCCAGCACTCTAGTGTTAATGGAAGTATTATAAAAAATATTTATTGTTTTAGGGGTTGTTTCAAATGAATTTAAATCTAAATTAATTCTAGCCATGTCTCATTCCAGGTCATGATCTATATGTGTGCCAAATTTCATTCAAATCCAACCAGTAGTTTTTACGTGATTTAACACACACAGACACCATTAGATTTGTATATAATAGTATATATAGTAAAATAATGTTCCGTACTTGTTTTAGAAACGTTCTATCTCACCTTGGGTTAAAGTTTGTTTTGGTATTGGGATTGTATGCTTCTGGTTATTAAACCATTGTTTCATTGCACATCATTTTTCAGTCATTAACAAATATCCACGTATTATGTTTTTATGTATGCCTTTCCATTCCAAGGCTAGTAAGTTCGTTATTAAGTCACTATAAGGCACGTTCCTTCACCGTATTTCGACCAATCACAATCGACAAAGTGTACCCAACCTACATATAAAATTGTAAATCTAACGGGTAAGTTCCTTGGTATTATTATCTCTGGTTCCACAGTGCCTGTTTAACCGCGCAAGAGAGTGAATCGAAATTTTCTGTATCGTTTCTCGTTATTGCCGTAGACACGCAAGTTGATCGTAGTTATAAATTAATACCTACCTGTACGTAGTTGATTAAATGTAGATTCCTAACCCTCATTAATTGTTTTAAATAAGTAACTAACCCAATAATCTTTATTTAAGGCAAATAATAACACATAGTCTAATATCTAACTGAATTTTAACACGGCTGGACCTGTTCTTTCAGGTCTGGCCATGGACGACCCACCCTCCGATATGGAGACGGAAAGGGCAATACAATCTATTCTAAAAATCAATGAACAATTATCTAAAGAAAATTCATCAGTAGATAATAAAAGAAAACACGATAGTTTAAGTCCTTCAAACTCTTCTCATGAACTTACCAGAACAGTAGTAGTCAATTAACTCCACCACCACCAAAAAAAAACCTCAAATAAAAAATTATATGAGTTAAATAATGAAGGTCCATATGAAGTCATCATTCAACCTAAAAATAATACTAAAATTCATCCTATAAAAATAGGAAAAATAATAGAAATTTCCAAAGAAAACATAGAATATATAGTGAGAAAAGGCAATAGCCTATCAGTCATTTGCGGTTCCCTAATGGCTGATGCAAACAATTTAATCGATAATCACATATTAAATGAGTATAATAAAGTATTTATGCCTTCCCACAGAGTGGAAACAATAGGGTTAGTTTTTATAAAAAAGGATGTAAACGAAATAATAGAAGAAAGTTATAGCTCTATAAAAATAATTTCAGCATTAAGAATTACCAAAAAAGGTGTAGATGTTACAATATACGATTCTAATGCAGTAAAGGTAACATTCCAAGGTAATACTTTACCAAAAGAGATTAGGCTAAATTATGTAATAATACCAGTTAGGCAATACTTCGCCCCGGTCATGCAATGTTTCTCTTGTTTTTCATATGGGCACCGAGCAAGTGTCCCATGTAAGAAAGACAGAATATGTAGGGTTTGCGGAGAAAAATTTCATGGTCAATGCGATAAGGAACCCAAATGTACCCTATTCATTGTGATGGGAATCACACAAGCAATAGTAAATCATGCCCCGAATATGAGAGACAAATTGCAATCAAATCACGAATGACATTATTCAAGGAAGATTTTTTTACAGCTTCCAAATTATTTCCTATAAATTATAAACCAACAAAAAATTATAGTAAATACAAACATAAATCTTTTGCAGATACTTCAAGAACGCCTTACAGCTTGAAAAACAATAAAGAATTCCCTGAACTAAGGACAATCAACAATAATTGTAAGAATTGTAATAAAGCAGGGCCAAGTAGGAATATCCCACATAATTATATTAAATACGTTCTTCTAAAAAAATTCGTAATTTTAGGGGGGCTGTAAGTTACTAAAAATCCCCATAAGAAAAATACATAGTGTAATATATTTAATGATATTTTTGTTATTGTTAATATACATTTAAATTTGATTTGTCTATACGTGCAAAGCCGGATCGGGCCAACTAGTACAATTTATATATTTAAAAAACACAAAAATTCGTTTTTTCAATTTCAGGAACACATTTTTCAAATACGTAAAAATTTCAATGATCCTTATATTAGTACGCAAATTGTATTGTTTTGTAATAAAATTATTTTACAAAAATCCATGTTTAGTGATTTTTATTGGCCAGCTCCTCTAAATTCTATTTTCCCAAAAGTCGTTTTGTTTTTTACATAAATGAGCTGTTGTCTTAGGAAGTATGAAAGATACAGATTTGAATCATTTACAGGTCATCAGTTTTTTTTAAACGGTTTATGAAAAAATAATTGGAATAATTTAGGATAAATCCTTCTAAATAAAGTAAACATAAGTAAAAGTATGTAGAAAAAAACTGAAATCAGGAAAGTAGGCTACTAAAATCAGGAAAATATTCAGGATGTGTTTGGGATATTCCTAGGGCACCCTGTGATGTGTGGGTAATACAAATTTAGACCAATAAGATAAATTAAGAAGAAAATAAAAATAAATTGGTTTTATTGCCCTTCATGTTTCTCAGCAAAGAATCACAAATGTAGGATAAATTTTAGATATAATTAAATTATTTTAACGATGTTTTCCTTTATTTTAGCATTGTTTTTCTTTTTCTGTTCTTCTAAAATGTGAGATGGTTCTCTAAAGGGTATACTTTTGCGACGTCTAGGATCAATAATTTCTGGTAGCAGACATGTCATGTAAATTTAGTTAATTTTTCTTCCATCTCAGTTTTCCAAAATAAATCGTCTTTTAATGTACTGTCTACTTTTTATTCCTTTGTTAGTTCCTTTGAATAAATTTACAGTACCTCTTAGAATGACTAGTGGCTAAATTCGCGGCCATGAAACTAGGCGGGTGAGAAAAATTGCGGTGTTGCCAGATATCGAACTAGTCAAGCGACGGAAGGTCGAGATTCGCCTACCTCCACGCACCAACTGGCAACACTACCCTTGCACTGTTGCAGCTTATAGTAAAGTTGTTTGCGTCCAGGGTGGGATAACTAACATAGGGAAACGTGTTCCATGTTACAGATGTAATTTCAGTTGTGCTTCTGTCCCACCAAAAGCGCTACCATCGCACAAATTGCGTATGACGTCATTAAGAATAAATCGTTTTGTTTATTATTTCAAAATTAACGGTTAGCAAACGATTGATATTGTAAGAAATGAGCAGAATTAAATTGTGCTACGTTAAAGGGTGCTTAAATGCTCAAACAAATAACAAAAGAAGCACTTTTTTCAATTTCCCATTGAAAAGTAAAGAAAATGGGTCACTGTAAGTATGATTTGTATACTAATAGCACAGGAATTAATTTGTATAGACCTAGCATTTTAATCTAGGCTGTGTTAAAAAGTACAGTATTTTTACATTTTAGACTATAATGCCACATTATTACAATAATGTAAGTTCCAATTATTAATTTTAATAATTACCTTCAAGTATTAATATCAACTTATTCTTGTTTTAATAACCATAACAGTGGATAATCTTTAAATAGCCTATGAGGTAGGCCTACCTATAATTTTAACATCAGGTTGGTACTTACATGTTTTAGATAAGGCCAATTAATTTATGGTTAAGCTTTCTGAGTGTTACATTATTGGGTGCAAGTTTACTATTCGACCCTAGGCTAACCTATTGCAACATAAATGCAAGAATACTAATTTTTTTAAAACCTGAAAGGTTCTAACCTATTAGTATTTAGTCACAGTATGTTTACCTGTATTCAACATTTAACAGTAGAATGTAAAACAACGTCGTTGTCTGCAAAAATATTAGGCTAGAGTCGAATAGTAAACTTACGCCCAATAATGTTATAGATGATGCGTTATACTTGATGCACATAAAACAAGTTGTAGAGTACACAAGATACACTAAATAAATAACATTGCTTTTTCATGTGACAATAGGAAAATATACATTTGTATGTAGAATATACACTAAAGGTTGTAATGATACCTACTGAAAGATTGTAGGGTCAATCCATATGAAATAAACACATGAAGTAGGCTATTTGTTTTCAACCTGACCTCTTCAGAACTGCATTAAATTTTGTAGTACACTTATTCTAGTCCATAAAGTAAGGTTATTTCCAAATTTAAATTTTTTGTCAGGTATATTTTGAGACATAAAATTACAAAGTTTGGGAAAAAACGCTAATTTTGGTAAACGTCAATACCTTTAAATGGGATTTTCTCAGCTCTTAATTGAGATAGAATACCTTAATTTTAAGAAGATATTATAGCTCAAACATATTATAAAAGGCTCAAATTTACTATACGAATGTACACCATATTGCGGCAAAGGTGACAATGTATACACAAGAAAATGCTCTAGTACGTAATTGTTATGTTCAAATCTATTTCTAAAAGTCTTAAGTTATTAAAAGTTCTATGTCTTAAAATATGATTTAAAAACAAGTTTTACTTAATTTATATCCTAACAATAAAATAACGAAAAAGCGTTAGCCCAATTTATATTGTAGATAGGCTAATTAAATAGCCTAACATACCGCTAAATAAAAAATATACAACATGTATGAACTAAACAAAATTTGAACGGAATATCTCTATATACTATTTTATTTTATTTTATTTTAGATGTCAACAATGGATTTCGTTTACTCAGAACAACTCCATTAATCTGGAAGCGAAACGTCCATTTGGCTATATTTGCGACCAGCATTTCAAAAATGAAGATTTTTTGGACGAGACAAGGCAGAAGTTACACTGCGGAGCCATTCCGTCCTTATTGCCACCCTTGACTACAACATCTACTTCTGCAACATATAATCTTGTTACACAAGAGACAGATTCACTTTCTCTTTCTTCTTCCCCTACACTTGAAAATCATGGAAAAATTCCTATCTTATGTACCACGCCTGAAAACATATTTCTTCCATCTTCCTTAATTTCTTCTACACCAATTCCCCCATCCAAATGTTCAACCCGACTGTCTTTCAGCACACCATTAGATCAAAGTACTTTGCTAGATTCATATTCTTGTTCTTCTGGTATTGTTGAATTACAACCTGAAGCCAGTGATATTGATAAATCTACCCAACTGAATTTAGATTTATCAATAACACCTAATCGCTCTTCCTCTTTGACTTTGTCTTCAGTAAAAATGACTCGTTTTACGCAGTTAAATACGCCAAGAAGGCAATTTCTTTTTAAATATGGAAGAAACAAGGACAAAGAGTTAAAACGATTGCAAAGGAAATATAGGAATGTAAAAATGCAGTTGACTAAATTGTCTGACAAAGGTCATTCGGAAAAAGAGCTAAATAACTTCTGTCAAACAATTTCAAAAGTTTCAGCTGTATTTTTGTCTTCCTATATAAGAAATTCAAAAATTAAACCAAGAGGCAGAAGATGGACTAATGAAGAAAAGGCATTGGCATTATCCCTTTATAAGAAAAGTCCCAAATGCTACTCATTGCTGCGCAGTATTTGGGCCTTGCCTTCTAAAAGGACATTGTTAATGTTGCTAAACAAAATTCCTTTTTTGACTGGGATTAATGAGCAGGTACTATCTGCACTAACTGATGCGGTTGGTAAGTTGAATGGTCGTGATAAAGTTTGTGCTCTTCTTTTTGATGAGATGTCAATTAGAGAGAATTTTTATTACAATCGTTCAACTGATCGAATCGAAGGTTTTCAGGATCTTGGACACTTAGGTAGGAATAGCCTGGTTGCTAATCATGCCTTAGTTTTCATGGTTCGTGGGCTGATTAAGAAGTGGAAGCAACCTGTTGCTTACTACTTCACTAATGGTGGTACCTCTTCAAAAATCTTAGAGGAACTCATAGTTGTTGTCCTTGATGCTTGTCATAAAGCTGGACTATGTGTCATAGCCACTGTCTGTGATATGGGCTCAACAAACGTCAAGGCCATCAAATCTATGGGTTCTCGCAAAAGTAAACCGTATTTCATGCATAAAGGCAATCCTATCTTCACCATTTACGATCCTCCTCATCTGCTCAAATGTACAAGAAATATGTTGCTGAAGCACAATGTGAAATGTAGAGTTACTTCAGGTAAGGACAAAGTTATGGTCTTATATTTTATTGCAGTATTTGAAGTATTGTATGTGTATAAAATTATGTAATTATAAACAAATTTGTAAAAGCATCCCTTGTGCAATTACGTCACCACCTTCTCTTGGCCTATATTTCATACCATCAAGTTTTCTATATACGCATGGATTGTTTTTGAATTTCAAATAGGCTGTTTTTTTTTAATTTATAATATATTGTTGTGAATATTTTAATAATTATAATTCTGTGTTTATTTCATTTTAAAATTGCTAGAAATATAGTTTTATGTACAGTTTATTCGGTAATTTAGCCAGCATTTTACATTAGCCAGCAACAGAACCTTATACTACAACATTTTACTATTTAATTATGTATAATTGTGTTACATTTGACTTTAGGCTTGGCCTAATTCATGAATTCAATATATTCTCTGTTTGAAACAAAATTGTACAACTCACTATATTAAAGCATGGTTATACAATAATTTGTTATTTCTAAGTAAAAAGTCCCATGGTTACCAATAATTGCAATTTTATTTCATTTTAAAATTTATGACATACATGTACAAAAAAATCATTTTCCTAGAAGTCCACTTCCAGAACTAATATAAAAAATATTAATGTAGCACATATATATAAATAATTTTTACATTGTCTGTATTTTTCACTAATTACAGGTAGTCTGGACTTTGATGGAGTTGCCAGATGGGATGACATCCAAACTGCATACGATTTGGATAAATCTTCAGCAGAGTTCCGTATGCTACATAAGCTGAAAGATTCGCATTTGGAGCCTATAGGAGCCCAAAAAATGAAAGTCGGCAAAGCAGCTCAGGTTTTAAGTCACTCTGTAGCAGCTACTATTATGTATGCAGTTCGACTTGGTAAGTTAGTTAAAATTATTTAGGTTTTTGTATGTTAAACATGTGTAAGAGAAAGTATATATTATAATGAATTGATTAATTTTATTTATTGCGACAGAAATTTCTATTATTATTAGATTTATTTTGCAATAATTTTTGATTAATAATAACACAAAATAAAAATAAAATAAATTTTTTCACTTGTAATGTAGATAGAATTTTTAAGTTAAGAAAGTAATCAAACTATTTATAAAAGCAAGCCTATCTATATATAAAATTCAAATAAATATGGCCATATATAATTCAAACTAACATTAAGTATGACATATACAGGCAATAAACAATGTCCAGATTAAGATACAAACACTACGTTCAAGGTATTGAAACATTTTAAGGCATGAGAAATCATAAAAGGGGTTGATTTGTATGTATATATTGAAACATAAGAGTCTGGTTTTTTTTTTTTTTTTTAAAGAACAGTGAAATGTAAGTAATACTAATTATTTACCTTAAGTACGTCTGGTGACTCCTTGTCGTTTAGTTTAAGACGACATGTTTCGGAGCCGTAACTCCATCATCTGGTCATCCTTCTGGTGAGTTCGTCGAACATTAAAATTTTATAAACACACATTTACACACACACGTCACAGTTTGTCACACAAATAAATACAAGAAATAAGCTGTATCTCAACGTCCGGTCAGTATAATGCAGTGGAGTTTACTGATGAATAATGAATGCTATAGAGGAGTTTTAAATATATAAAACATTAAAAAAAACCCAGATGACGTATTAAACGACAAACTTACGTTCAACTCCCACTATTTGTACGACACGGCTATCAACCATTTGTATAAAACATACAGAGATAAAGATCAGTAATCTGCACTGCACTATACTGACCGGACGTTGAGATGCGGCTTATTTCTTGTATTTATTTGTGTGACAAACTGTGACGTGTGTGTTAGTGTGTGTGTAAATGTGTGTGTTTATAAAATTTTAATGTTCGACGACCTCACCCGAAGGATGACCAGATGATGGAGTTACGGCTCCGAAACATGTCGTCTTAAACTGAACGACAAGGAGTCACAAGACGGACTTAAGGTAAATAATTAGTATTAATTATCTGTGACTCGGACCAAAATTATGCAATGAAATGTAAGAGTCACAAAATTTGTTAAATAGTCTAGAAGATAACATTGCACTTTCTAACTATCAAATTTTGATCAATACAAACTAAAGGTTTATTTACAACTCAAAAAGGCGACTTGATTCCTCCTATTTATTCAAAGCCAAATTGTCACATCATTCTACTTTTTTATCCTTTTGTTGCTCTCTTAAATTAAGCTTCTAACAACATTTTACATTACGTAATACCTTGTTTGAAAAAAATTCTAATTATCTGGTATGTTTGTTACAGGTTCTCTACCGTCATCGGCTCTGGCAACTTCAACATTTATAAAAATGTGTGATGATCTTTTTGATTCATTTAATGGCAACTCTTACAATTTTGAAGGAGGTAAAAAGTTAAAAACTTTTCTCCGAGATGGGAGTGCCCACTTACAGTTTTGGACGAATGCATTAAAAATTGTGGATAGCTGGCAATTCCAATTTGAAAAGGTAAAGGATGGAATATCTAAACAAGTAATTTTGAGGCCACCTTCACAGAATGGCTGGCTCATTACTATGAGAGCAGTCATGCTGTTGTGGACATACTTGAAAGATACTCTGTCCTTGGACTATTTATGTATTCGAAATCTGAACCAAGATCCTTTGGAGAATTTATTTGGTTCAATTCGTAACAACTGTGGGTCCAACTACAATCCCACAGTTGGCCAATTTGTAGGTAGTCTTAAGACCTGCATTATCAATGGTCTTGCATTTAATCTTATTGTTAAGAATGGTAATTGTGAAAATGATAATGCAGATATTTTGAGCACTCTTCAAAGTTTTCTTGGTTCAGATTGTTCCGATATGGAAGTGGGTGCTAATCCAGAAAATCCACTTACAATGGATGATGAAAATCACGGCCCTGCTGCTTGTAGCGCAGCACCAGACATACCAAGTGACATGGCCTTGATGTCAACATCCTATGTAAGTGGGTATATTGTACGGAGGCTGCTTGCTAAATACAATTGTGATGATTGTGGAGCTGGTCTCTGCTGTAAGCCTTCTGATGATTTCTATCATGCAGGAATTTCATTCAAGGAGTACAACGAAGAATACAATAGGCTAACTTATCCATCTGAAAAGTTTGTCTATTGTGTTACTCTTTGTGCAAACTTGGTTGACAAAATTCTTAATGAACGTGGTCATCAGAATGATTTATCCAAAATCATCAATGATTGTATTCGGCAAACAGTAACCTTTGAATGGTTCAAAGACTTCTGTGTAGTCCACTGGGAGGACGTTTACACCACCTTTATAGAATCTATTGTAAAACTATGTATTCCTTGGTGGTGTACACGCTCTAATAGACAGAGGATGTCTAAGGCTACGCAGAATAGAAAAAATAGAATTTTAAAACACTGCTAAATTAAATTATATATTTTTGGCCTAGTATTTAGATGTCTGTAGTATTGTATATATTTATATTTTGTAAGCACTCCTGATTGTATATATATTGTTAATATTGTATATACTGTAAATATTGTATATTGTCTTTTTATCCAGAAATGTCTGGATAAAAGCGCTTGAACTATTTTGTAATTAAGACTCATGGATACATTCAAGTGAAAGTACTGAGTCGTAGAAGTTGAACAGAGTCTTGAGTGAAGAGCATCAATCTGATTTGGTGATTTTGAGAGAAAGATATTTTTAATGCGATCAATATTTGTTCAATCAAGTATATATTCATAGCTTTACATAATAGTTGATTTCGCTCTTGCTTTTTTAAAAATATTTCTTCAGTGATTAACTGTAGGAGTACAGTGTATTATTTCTCTCCTCTTCTTTTTTTGGTTAATATTTAAACAAATCTTTTATATTCTTAAAGCATAGCTTTACCAATTTGTTTATTTCAATTCTTTTTTGTTTTATAAAAAAATAATCATAGCTTGACGCTTTGTTTTTTGCTTTTGTAAAAAAGCTTTTTTGAGAGGATTGTATATATATTGTAAATATTGTATATATTGTAAATATTGTATATATTGTAAATATTGTATATATTTTTTCTGATAAATAATATTCAAAGAATAATTAGTGACATATAAATTAAACATACAACTGAATCATTTTAGTAACGTAATACAAACCAACCCCTAATTATGTTTAATTTTTTTCAACATTTCGTTTCCATGTTTTGGGATGGTGCAAACTTTTCCTTGCATTTTCTGAAGATAGAGTTATTATTTGTTGCTTCATTGCAATGCATAAAGTAAGATCAAATTAAGTTTAAAAAGAAAATATTAAGATTCAAAACAATGTATTCACAATAAACCTCACATGTGTGTAGCAAAAAAACCGCCATGACACTTTCACAGGTCACATGACCTATTTTGAGCAATTCCATTGGTATATAATGGAGATGGCCACTTTTGAAACAAACCTCAGCTGTACTTGTCCGTTTTTAAACTAATTTTATATTAAATCGTTAAAAATAACACGTTTCTGAAACAAATAAATATCGCCAATGAAAAAAGCAAAAAAAAAATATTAGAAACAGGTGATACTTCAATTTTGTCCAGGAACACAGTTGTCCGTCTTTGATCCCATGCTACTCATTTAACAAAATATCAATTCATTTAAAATATACTAAAAAACAAATGGGATTTAATCGATAGATCGTAACCATTATGTCAACTGTTTTTAACAGTTTGTTGAAAAACATTTGAAGTATGTAATTACTTTTATTATAAACAATTATTCAAGCTTAAATGTCTAGATTGATAAAATTTGTCTATATTTTAACATTTGCATTTAGTTATACATGCAATAATTTTGAATGATAATGTATATGTGAACTTGAGGGTTTATACTTAAGAGTAAAAGTATGAAGATGATTGGTAATTGTAAACCTTTCAAGATAATTTTATGTGAATATTATTGATTATATATCTAGGTGATATAATGTTTTAATAAATTTGTCTTATCTAAAAAATGTTATTATTTGTTTATTATCCTTCTAGTGCTTTCTTTAATGGCAACAAAAATAATGCATTCTCTTTTATTTTTATAAAGAAAAATTATGATTAAAAATGTCTAAAACCATTATTAATTAAAACCATTGTGCATCCACTTAATTAATTTGAGTGTACATTTTAACAAATAAGATTTCTTTATCTACAAGTGGTCAAATATATTTCAATAATACTTTTACCAAAGTTATTTTCAAATAATAATATGTTAATTTATAAGTGTTATAAATTTAAATAAATATTACATTATTTTAATTTTTACAGCCTAATATTATGTGATTACTTTTGAAATTAAGTATTTTTCTTAGATTACTACTGTGTTTTAAATTATAGACAAAATGTATTATTAAATGACAATTTAGTTACTTTATTCTAGAGTCATTTAATAAACTTTTGTTTAACACAATAAATTTCACAGTTAGTAGCCAAAGAATAATGCTTAAATATGCAAAAGTAATGATTTAATAGTAGGCCTATAAATTATATAATTATATACTACAATACCGGTTAAAATAGATACAACGTACTACGTTTAGTAAAACTTTCTTTGTTAGGTTGCTTCTATCCCACCAGAAGCGCTGAAGATAGTTTCAACTTATAACATTGAGTTGCCTATCTCCTCTTGGTAATATTATCTCTGTTTGCGTCCATGGTGTCCTCAATCCACACGTGTTTCCCGGGCGGTGTTAAATGAACAACAATTAATAATTAACAACATTAATAATGACTTAAAATACTTTCTTAAAAAAATCTAATTATTAATATGTGCCCGTTTATTATTTAAATGTACCCTACTTTTCTTATTTCCACATGGTATGCGGTAGTTCGCTTTGTAAAGGTACTAAGGGAGACCCCTGCGTGCTCCGCACGCCACCCCTTAATGGAACCTTCTACAAACATATGTTATGTTTTATTTATAACAAAGGTGTACGATTAATAATAACCTCAAAACTAAGATTGTAAATAATGATAAATGGTCAAAACAAATTATTTCTTATATTTGATAACGGCATTTATAATAGACCTAATGGTTAAAAGAACCAGCAATGCTCAGGTCTACACTTTAAAATCCTAACCTAAAAGCTAGAATTACAAAAATAATTGGTTAAAATTTTGAAATCAGCTGTCAATGGAAATATTGGAGCAAACAGCTATATTATCTGTTATTTTATTCGATTGGTTGCTATGGTAATAAATGTAAATACATGCAATTCATTTTTATATATATAGATGATAATACCATGATTTTTTTTGTTTAAGCTATAATTCCGCTAATTTTTTTCTTACCGTAATACAATTCCAACAATGCTTTTTAATTAATCTATACTAATATTATAAAGAGGTAAAGTTTTTTGTTTGTTTGTTTGTTTGTATGCAGGGGGTAGTCTCTGGCACTACTGAACCGATTGAAAAAATAGTTTTACTAATAAAAAGCTACACTATCTCTGAGTAACATAGGCTATAATTCATTTCGATAAAAACCTTTTTTTTATTTCAATATTTGTAAATTTACTCGGAAAAAATTCTTAGGTTAGGCCTAGAATGATAAACTATGATGACTATAGTGGTCTGTATTCATTGTCGTTAGTCTCGCTAAAACTGGAGGATGGCTGGACCGATTTGGCTAATTTTGGTCTTAAAATGTTTGCAGTAGTTCATAGAAGGTTTATACGTAAAGAAAAATTTTAAAAGTTTCCCGAAAAAGTTTCAAATTTGGAAGAAACTCAACAGCCTTTACTGTATGAACTCAAAACCATAGCTCACAAAAACAGCTGTTCGTATAAAAAGCTTATGTTTGTTTACATGTATTACCATAGCAACATTACTTAGCAAATTTATAATCACTTTAATACTCTTCAAAACCAACAGCTTTTTAAGGTTAGATTGAAAAACTATAAACAAACACAAATAAAAATGCTTACAGAATTTTATTATAATTCAACTCAAACATTATCTATATAGGCCTACTTAGTTGTACTTAGAGATATGCTGTTTAAAATATTGTTTATATAAAATATATCATAACTATGAATTTTTTAATACTTTTCAAAACATATTTTCGCTATCAATAATGATAATAACAAACAAATTATTTGACACCATGCATAACCATAAACATACACGAGTTTAAACATAGGCTATTATATTGAAAACTAAACAAACAATCTGAATTAAACTAAATGCCATTAAAATATCACATTCGTAGCTTTATTTTGATATATAATTGTATATTTAAATACTAAACAATATCTTATACTAATTAGGCCTATACATTTAAAATTACAAACTCTATTTGAACCAGTTTGTTACATCCTAAATTAACGCGGATGTTACAAAGTGATTCAAATATCTTTTCTACGACCCCCAGCTAATTTAAACCCTCGCTAAGAAAGGGTTAAAAGAAATTCGAAATTTTAGGGCGGTTTGGGGGGGGGGTCAAAGTTACTAAAAATCCCTATAAGAACGAATTGGAATGAAATTTGGTACGTAGCTTCTTTTTAGGCTGTAGGTGCTCGCAACATTGTCAATGAAATTAAGTGAAAGTCAAAATTAGTAAAAACTATAAATTACAACGATATATTTAAAGCTTTTTCATGTTAGATAGTAGTTTACAGGAATACAATTTTCAGTGCTTTCTTAAATAGCGTAGCCTTTTTTTCATGACCACAGTAGGATACGCACAGGTATTTAACGAACACTTAAAAAGAATACAATTACGTCAAAAAGACTGAAAATACTAACAACCACGGGCAACGCCGTACGGGTCAGCTAGTCATACAATAATTAATTAAAGGAAATGCAAATGATCTATAAACATTAAAATTATTTGTTTTTACTCTTGATTATAAAATAGCAACTTGCAACATTGCGCAAGGCTACGGATACGGTTTTCGCCGAGCGCCCGCGTGTCTTTGTTCTTGATTCATACAGTTATGCATTTTATAACTACACTAAGAATCTCATACAAATTTTTATTCATACGATTTTCTACAACTTTGCAGCAGACGAAATCTTGCTGACCAAAAAAAAACAAAATTGGATGGTGAAAAATATAGGCCTACACAGCGGTTTTAAATTGAATTACCATTTAGGTTTTTATTCTTCTGTTAATTTTATTTGCTGCCGTTTGAAAAATAAAAAAGTCATACCATTGGAATCAGTAGCATTTTCAGAAGGCAGTGGTATAATTTTATTTCACAATGCTCTGTAGACAGATTCACAAGCACGAGAGAAAACACTACTATTGAGCTTCAAAACCTTTACTTGACAGGTGTAAGTTGTAGAAATAACTGCAGCACGAGTTGGCAACACCGACATTTCCCTCACCCGCCTAATTTCCCGAGAAAAGTACCAACAAACTATAACCCCTAGTACTGAACTTGGTCGGATATTTCATGAATGTACTTACGGGGATTCAATCAGAAATCAGTATTTTGAAATAAGTTTTAATTTGTATCATCAACAGTAGGTTTTCAATTACATTATTTTTTGTATGTAATAATATTTCTTTAAAGAAATATATTTCAGAAACAGTTTGCAAGTTAAGGATACTTTCATAAGTTACGTGTTTTTTTTCGTTGAATAATTTAAATTCGATAATTTTTGAGTTGTAATATTGCATACAATATGGAAAGTAGTGCCTTTTATCTGTAAAAGTTATATTCATACGCAACTGAGTAGTTCTTATATGATCCGCGCGAAAGCGACACCGTACGTCTAGGTACATTACTTCCTTTGAACACTTGTATCTGCTTTAATTTATAAGTTAGAAATTTCATTTTTTTCTACCAGGTAGAAGATAAAATAACGGATGTTTTCCTTTTTTGAAAATTTCGATATCGGTTTTCATTGACCAACAAAAAATCAAGAACTTGAAACATTGTTTTCAAACTTGAACTCATTTTTTTCAAAAACTGTCCAAAAATTGCGATTTTTTAAAAAAGGGAAACATCCGCGTAAACGTGATCTTTGAAATAAGCCGTAAATCATAACTGTGTGATTAAAATTGGCAGCGGTACGCATGTTCAAGTGTAACATTATTCTTATGGGCGAGAAAAGTGACAAGATTTATGTACTGCAGAGCCTTAAAACGTAAAGGCCTTCACAATTTTAAAGATAAAATAATAGGTGTAACTTGATTCAAGAACGCGTCCGATTTAGGTACTGTATATAAAAATACTTTTCAAAAGTGTTAAAAGGCAAAGTGAAACAGATAAGGTTATGTTATATTTGTATATTACAGGGGCGCAGATTTACTACTGTATTCGACCCTAGGCTAAACTTTGGCAACAGAAATACAAGAATAGTA